>JAPYMA010000457.1:0-109393 GCA_035041965.1 Anisakis pegreffii
GCGATTGCAGTTCACGTCTGATTTCACATATACAGCTGCAGCGTACGCAAATTTGGACGCGTCGACAAAACAGTGTACGGTTTTTGGTTGACAGGTCCTCCGACTTATTTCAATTGATTGGCTTTGCCACCCTCCCATCACCAAATGAAATTTGCTTAGGTCGTTTTCGTCCAGCGGTTCGTCCCATTTATATTTGGATTCCCATAGGGATTGTAGGAAAATCTTGACTGGCAAAGTTGCGGGTGTCAGATATCCTAATGGATCAAACACGCTTGCGATCCAAGATAAAACTGACCGTTTTGTCGTTTGGGTTTCGATGTATTTTTTGAACGTGAATCGGATTGTGTCGGATTGGACGTTCCATGGAATTCCCAAGATTTTGGTTATGAGCGTTTGTTGTCGTGCATTCGGTTGCCAATGATTGCGAAGTTCACCATCGTTGGAGTTGAATTCGCGAAGATTCATAGCGGCTTCAGCAAACAGGTTTTTTGCGGCGTCGCTGCTTTCGATTGCTTGGTTTGTGGTGTCCGCTGTCAGCATGATATTGTCAACGTATGTGTTGTCGATCAATTCTCTCGTGATGGGTAGTGTCGCATTCCTTTCCAAATGATATCGTATTGTTGCTGCTAATAGGAATGGCGACGCTATCACACCGAAGGGGATTCTCGTGAATCGAAAAATTCTCAGGTTCGTTGGAGACGGCGCTTGGTGTGGATTTTTGAGCCACAGAAATCGAGTTGAATCACGATCTATTGTGTGTAGACCTATTTGCAGGAAAGCCTTCTCGATATCTGTAATGATAACAATCTTAGCCGTTCTGAGGTCTGCGGTCGCTGCTTCTGAGTACCAGTCGATTGGATTTACGTTATTGATTATTTTGTTCAGACGCGCAGTTAATTGGTTGATATGCGGAAGTTGAATAGCGGACATCGTAGCGATTGTATTAGCACCGGCTGAGCCCCCAGATGTCGGAAATTAGCGGCGGTTATATTAATTGAATATAGGCGTCTAGTGGTATTTGAATGTGGGTCGCTATTTACGACGAAATGAATATTTATTCTGAGCAACAGGCAGCAAATAAACAATAATCAGCGGAAAAATGACTTGAACGATTCAATGATTGAGTCGAGGGATAATGGGAATTGAAACGAAATCTGACGACTGAGTGGTTGAGTCGAAGGATAACGGGGGATTGAAACGAAATCGAAAGATCGAGTGATCGAGTCGAGGGATGACGGGGGATAGAAACGAACTCGAGCGACTGAGTGATTGATTCGAGGGACAACGGAGCTGGGGAATATCGGTTTACCCGGATGAACGAACAAGACACACGATTGAACGAATGAATAGCAAAACGAACAAAGAATTGAATTATAAGTGAATTATAAGTGAAAAGGGCGTATATTTTTGGAGAGGAATTTGTTTAAGCATTTATGATATATATGTGTTGATTAGAGGAAAAATAAGAGGCATTTGAGCTATATGTATGTATTTGATATAAGGATAGATAAGGAGGCATTTGAGATGTAAATAAGTATATGATTCGAGTATATAACGTGATGGTAAGCGACTGTACATAAGATTTGGATAAATGACGTGATGACAGACGAAGACAAAACACTGACTGACGTGTTGCAATTCTATCAACAAGACACACTCGATCAAGACAGACAAAACACTCTATCAACAAAAATATTATTAATAATGGTTATCATCTTTATCGTGAATCATGCGATTCGCGACACCTCTCGAGGTCTTCCTTCAGATGCTGCCTGATGGCTTTACATAAGATGGAATACTCGACGAGGTCTGTTTTGTTTCTTTTCAAGGATTTCCGTCTTTCCATTAATCTCTTCGTTTCCTCAGAGATTCTGTCATCCTTGAGTTGCTGTTGGTCGACTTTAGCCTTCCTAAAGCATGCTTTTAGCTTGGTGATTAGCGAGTCGTAGTCTTTGTCAATCTCTTCAATCTGATCCCAGTTTTCTTTCTCGATGGCGTCTTGCAATACCATCTCGTCGAAGACCTTGATGCGTTGGTGTTTCATTGAGATATGCAGCGCTTTCTTCTCTCTTTTCTTTTCGATGACGATTTTCGCCCGAACTAAACGATGGTCGCTGCCGGTGTTGAAGGGAGCCACGACAGAGACGTCTTGAAGTAGTCGCCTTCTGTCGATCATGATGTAGTCGATTTCGTTTCGGTACTGAGCATTCGGAGCTATCCATGTCCTCGCTGGTCTTTTTTTGAATAGGATGTTGCCAATGTAGAGTTTATTCGTCTCGGCAAAGATTACTAAGCGTTCTCCTCTTTCGTTTCTTTCTCGTAGTCCAAATTTTCCAATATATTGTTCTCCTTGCCACCCTTTCCCGACCTTTGCGTTGAAATCGCCCATGACGATGGTGTGTGTGGATTTTTTAGTAAGAGCCGTTTCCAGCTCCTGGTAGAATTCTTCAACCTCATCGTCATCAACAGAGTTTGTTGGGGCGTAGGCCTGAATGATTTTGAGGGTGGCCTTTCCTGATACTTGAACGTTTAGAACCCCTATTCTTGATGACAGAATATTGCACGAGACTATTTTAGAAGCCCATCCTTTACTTACGATGAACCCAATACCTCCGACTGTTCGATTACCGTCTCCTTTGCCCAATCTCACGGCGCTCCCATCGTTCCATCTTGCGTTGAGTTCTTCTTTTCGACGTGTTTCACAGAGCCCGAGAACGTCGCATTTAATTTTCTTCAATTCCTCCATCAAGTGGGTCAGTCCGGTCCTCCCTGCCAATGACCTGCAGTTATAGGTGCATATGGCTAGGGTTGTTTTTCGATGCTGTGACGGCCTGTCCGAACCTGAGATTCTTAGCAGCCTCTGGACTCTCGAATCCCGTCCCGCCGTCGTAGCACGGTTCGATTGCCCTGCAGGTTACTGAGGCCCATTTTCTTGCATTTTTCTAGCCATTTGTGACGCCATCCCGCTGGCTAGGCGGGCAGGCCAGTTACCGTTCCACTTTAGCCGGGTTGGCCACGAGAGCAACCCAAGCGACCGACCGCTCAACACCACCGAATCAATTCAAACCCAATCAATTCAATATTGTAATAAGCAAAAAAAATTCAGTAGAAGAACCTTGAACAAGACATGTAATTGATATGAAGAGGGAAGGAAAGCATACAGTATGAATAGGATGGGTGAGGGGAGTATGCAAGTGACATTACGTATGCGACAGCATATTACCAAATATGGTCAGATGAAATCACTAACAATGGACGAGATTATGGGATGTCGGAAGATCGCGTAGATCCTGAGGACAATCTCATTTCAAACTGCTACCCAAGAACTGTTTTATTGGTATTGTCGGGAAGGGTGCTAGCTGTGAAGAATCCTTTCCAGTTGATGACACCTCACAGACCGTCGGGAAGGGTGGAAATGAACTCATCTGAAGACATTCAAACGTCGAGTGAAACAGTGAGATTTGGCTTCAGATGAGGTGAAGTCTGAGGTTCTGAGGACAAGGATAATGCGCTACGGGCGATTTTTGAGTGGGGAAATTGGATGAAGTGAGTTTTACGTTGTGTAAAAAAAAAATTGATAAAATTTTCATTCATATATGAGAAGTAAGCGTAATTTTGACGTTTACAAAAATTTGGAAAAACGGAAGGGAAAAACTATCAATTTTTTTCAGTCTCAACTTTATGTAGAAGAAATTTTCGGGGATTAAGAACCATGGATCAATCGTGCAGTAGTAGCGCTGTCGGTCGTGTGCTGAACGCTAGACAGATGAGTACCTCTAACCTTATTTACTGCATATATCTCCCTTTTGCAATTACATATAGTGCATAGATATATTTAGATGGCTCGTATGAGATGTTTTCCGGTTTCCAGCATCTTCTTTTTCTGTCGTGAAACGATAGGCGATTAAGACTGCTCTTTAGTAGGCACAATGAGCACATCGTGCTTTGTAACTATTCGTTTAGTTGCGCAGAGATTCAACTTGCAAATTTTGTCATGTGTTGATTGAACCGAGATTGTCATTTCGAAAATTCGGCCAGAATTATTACGACTTTTGCATGTTTAGATTAAGCGCTTTTCTCTTCTTTTTTATTCAACGAATAAAGTGGACGATAACGCTTCATATATCTGTGCAATGCTCAATTTTCTAAGCGTGAAACACGAACGTCTACCCATTTCCTAAATTCGATCACTCTGCTCAATTCTTGTTCAATTTCAATTTTCGCTTAATACTGAATATTCAAGAATTAGTGTGTATGTACGTGTGTGTTGTATTTTGTTAAAGTATTTTCCTTCTAATTTAAGCTTTACTGAAATATTGCAGTTAGCGCAACTTCGAAATTGGATGTTGTTTGCTTTGCTTCTTCGCCGAACGCGTTTCTTTATATTACTGGTTTTTTGTTTTTGTTCGCTTTCTAAATTGTATTGCTCATATTATGGTCATTCGTTCATTTGTTTGTTTCTCTTTCCTCCCATTCCAAATTTATATGCGGAAATTCCGATCAAATCTATTTGTTCAGAAGCACTGGGTTCAATTTTATTTGTAATTTTATTTGTAGTTCTACTTCTCCTTTTTGTTCGTTTAAATGAGTTACTTTAGGGCATTTGAAAAAAAAAACAAATATATTTACCAAAGACGAAATTGAATATTTTTAATGTTTTGTTGGGATTTTGAAGCTCTGAAGAGCCGGATAGCGGCGTTCTCTACTAATAGCATGTCTGGAAGCCTTTCCAAACTTGCGATCGAAAATTCCTACATTCTCGAATTTAGCTATTTCAAGATGGTCTGCGCACTGTGCACTACTGTATATTCGTTCAACAGTTTGTTGGTGCTTTTGGTACTTTTAAATTCACTTTATTCGGATTCTAATTATATCTATTTTCAATATGCATTGTTCATCTAGCATAGTCCGCTGTGGTTTATTTATGTGTTCATTTGTTTTAATTTTGCCATGTTCTATTATCAACAACTGTTAAGTAATCAGTTCGCTGTAATACACTTGTTCAAATTGTGTTCTAAGTGTGTTCTTGCTTTCAGTTCTCGTTATGGAATATCACATATCGATAACGAGAATTTTTTTGGTGAACAGCAAGAAATATGTCGAAAATTGTCAATGAATATGAATCCAACCTGGAACAGTAATTGCGAGGGCTTGCGAAATAATGTTTTTGTTGGTTTAGTACGACTGATCAGTTGGCTGAAATATTATGAATTGAAAGCAACAAATGCATTGCGTTTGATCACTGAAGGTGTTCACTATTAAGGCTGGTTGCTTTATTCAATAAACTAGCATATAACTCGTTTAGATGACATGTGTGAGCATAGGTACTTCTAAAGTATATCCATAGTGGAATGGAACAAATAGGAATAAAAGAAATCTTTGAATGACACACTAAAATGATACTTTTGAGTGCGATTCTTGCTGATGCATTATGTTGTGTGCAAATTAGAGCTGTCTCTCGTCAATTCAAACATCCTATTGGATCACAAATGAAAATTCAATGGTTCAACATGATGACATCATGATAACAAGCATTACCGCATGCGATTAATGTTCTGATCCGATCAAAATTTATCGCTATTTTATGAGATCAAAAATACTCCTCTTTTCGAAATTTAAGAATGATAATCAGCTATGCTTGGCTTGGCTATTTCCGTAGCTTTCAATGCATTTTCATGGGTGCTTAAGCGTAAAATTGATATTGCAAAAGATGAAAGCAGTCCAATTTGTTGTTTGGTTGAGTTATTTGCTGAGTCAGTCAGTTCCGTACGAAAGAGCAGCAATTGGTCATATCCTTCTTGACGCTGTCCGCACTTGATCCGCTTAGCCCATAAAACAACAACTTTGGATAAGCATGAAAAGTCATTGAATTTGATTAGGCACTCGTTTAATCCTCGTTCTCCTTTAATCACCGTTATCTTCACTCCTCCCCCACCAGACATCACTCACTCTTAACTCGTCCGACTCAGCCTAAATGCTGATTTAATTTCTAAATTTCATTTTATTCGTTATCAACACACGTACGTGTTTGTGCATCCTTATAATCTAGCGTCGCTCCAGCTGGTTGTGATTCCTTTGCTACGTTTTATAGACGTTGGCACCGCTTACGCTGAAAATTTCAAATTTGAATTTTGAACAGTTGCGAAGGAATGATAGTTTGATAGTGCTGAAAATTGAATTTGTAAGCTGGTTAATAATGGGTAATGACTGAACAATAACGATAGGTTTTTTGAGTTAATTTATGAAGCAGCTGACGAGTGAATGAATGATTAGGAAGAAATTGCTGCTTGTTTCCATTTGAATTTCAGACAGTGTTTTTTGAAATTGCTGAATGTTTCTATTCTAATTTGAATGTATACCATGTAGGTAGGTTCGGTATGCACGCACAATACGCAAATGGATTCAGGTCATGGTCTAGGCGATTTTTTTTGTGCAATAACCCCTTCGTGGCATCATGTTTGGAATGCAATCATGCGCTTTTGGGGAAGCTTGAGAGTAACTCATCGACAAATTTATTTTGAATGAAGTTGAGTTCTGTGAAATTCATGCAAATTTTCAATAACGTTTTGAGGGGCGATTGCATGACATCATAGACAAGAGCACTCACATCCATATCGATCTACACAAAGTCAGGCAAAAACAGGAAGGAGTGAAACTCATGAATCGAGTCTATTATTTCACCATTTTGAAAGGCACTTTTGCCTTCAAATGTTCGTTTTGTTTGCTCTTTTTTTTTGCTTTTAACTTCTTCCTTTCAGCGCTACGCTTCAACATTATTACTGTTATTATTATCATCATCATCTCACCAATATTTTTTAAACGCGGTTTTTGATGAGAATGTTGCTTTGATCAGAATCACTTTGCTTTGGGCTAAAGCAGAAAATCGGAAACATCCCAATTCTGAAACACGAAAGAAAGACTGAGACAAAACACAGCAATTTGGTAGCATTGTACAAATAAGCAATTTATGAGATCACTAATCGAACAGTGCAGTTCAACAAGAAATCGAAAATGCACTGAACGTATTGCGTCACGAAAGGTATCCCTGATTGATTTGATGATGTGTGAATCCATTATAACTGATTCACATAAAGTGTCAGTAACTTACGATGTGAATAAACAAACGTGATAGATGATCAGATGACATGTGCTCGTAGCATTATAGTATCTATAATCACCATATTGAGCTGGTGTGAATGAGCCGAGCAAGTGGAGCATGAAAGCGACTCGATCATCGCTGGACAAACCAAAGAAAGGTGTTCGAGCGTAAAATCACCGATAATGGAGTTTTGAATGCAACCGACAAAGTTGATTCGCTTGAGAAGAATAGCGACAACGTTACGAAAATGATAAGCATTTGAGTTGGTGATGCGGAACATTTTAGCTTGGACAAACTAAAAGAAGTTTCATTATATATGACTTAGATTCTTTGATACACTTGACTTTCACAGTGAAATTTCAGTCATTGAAAGAAATTTGTTGAAGAATCTATCGTGAGATCATTTCTTCTTATCCTTCTTCATCTTCTCGTATTGTCAGTTTCAATACTGACATAAACTTTTCCATAAATATCTATTTGCAGGTGTGTTTTCCAAATTCCTTGCGTCTTCATCACGTATAGATATTCTCATGTTTGCATGGTTTACTCAATGGGCAATTTAGGTAAGTATAATTTATGTGAATATTTTGACATCAACATAACTAATTGAGATTGATCGCGAAAGGTTGTTCGTTGATGTTCAAAGAAACGTGTAACTAGATATGCCGATCTCCACGATCATCACATCGCTGTATCGTATCCAAGATCATCTCTTCCATTTAAAATATTTTTAGTGAAATCGATATTAAGGTGCGATGTTGTCGAGAATTTCAAACAGTGTTATTGTTGTTATTGGGTATGGTATGTCAGTGAGAATCATCTTTGCTATTTCACATTATGTTATGAGGAGTATTAATTTTTAATGGCTACAGTAATAACAATATTCGATCCTTCACACACATTCATTATCCATATGCTTATTCTTGTTGTTGTTATTATTATTCTTATTAGCTTATGCTCTTAGTTATATTACATAATTATTGAGACATTTTTATTGTCAGCATTCCCATCCATGCCATTGTCACGGGTTGTGGTTATTATTATTCCTAATGTCCTTATTTCTAATTCGCTTATTCCTCAGCTCACTCAACTTAGCGGTATTATTACACCCTCATTTTTGGCATAACTTTTTAGATTCGTTATTTTTTATATCAGTCGGTAAAGCTCGACTAGTTGTTTCATCATCAATCTATTACCGAATGTAAGTTGCTTGCAAAAGCTTGAACTTATGTTTCGCTGTTCACTAACAATCTGTTGTTTTGGACTTGCGATAACGTGTGCTGACTGAAGTGCTGGTGAAAGTAGTATTGTGGATTATAACTATTCATTATAACTCGGATGTTCACCGCAAATGTTGCTTAGATCAGAAAGTGCTTATTTTCGATTAATTATGATGTTTATTTAGGCTACAATTCGAAATAACAATCGAATAAATTCGGCAGATTTAATCTGAGCTCGATACCTAAAATGCATAACATTTCATATCTCATTCTACCGAAACATCTATCAGACAGGATAGACATCAACATTGCTTCGAATCGTGAGCAAAATGGACATGCTAAAATTCGATCCCGATTTGCTCCCTAATCATTCATCCGTACTATCATCTGATATTACACTGAGACTTTCTTTCCAACAGCATGCCTCACAATCAATCTGATCCACATCGGTTAAAAATAGTATGGTTAAGTTTGATCATAAAATCACCTGTTGCATAAGATCACCTGTTGTTCATGAAATGGCATTATTCTAGGTTAAATCATGTGATTGCACGGTTTCTTTCATGTGAACTGATCGGTCGGAAGTGTCAGTTTGTGAACATTTTCATTCGGTCCCACAGGAAAAATAATTCGTTTTATGTCTTTGTTGAGTTGAGTTTATAGCAGTGTTCTCGAAAGTTTTTGTTCTTTGACGTAAAATTTAGTTCCATTGCCCGCATAACTGTTTTGCATCTTTTCTCAGTCCCATAGCGCTTGAATAGATTCCAGTGGTAATCTTCTGACCATCTGTCGTCATTCATCCAAGTTTCTGCTCGCGATCACAAAAATTCTTATTTTTGAAATAGCAGCATTGCATGAACCATCAAGATGTGTATTTTTGATCCAAAGAAAGCTGCTTTTTGCATTTCTCAGTTTAGCTCTTTTTCCACATCCCACTTTGCTACGATGATATAATATCCTGCTGAATAGTTGTACTAAACTCCAAAAAAAACAATGTGAGGGCTTTTAATTTCGAATGAGTTTCTTTTAGTGCTTTTAGGGAAAGAAAATTGATTTGGATTGGAAAGAATTAATAGGCATTGAGGACGATAAAAATGTTTTGAGAAGCATTTACTGCATTGCACTGTATTGTTATTTAATCTAAATAACACGTTCAGCTAGAATTTCATGACATTGCTGTCTATGTACTCGGTGAAATGATCAAAAGAATAAAGATCTATATTAACGAACACATGAATATTTGTATAGTTCTGATGGAATTCGATACTGTTTATTCAGAACACCACTAATGAAAAACTACTCATCCATCCATTAACATTCGCCTTTAAATTGGTTTTGAGCATGTGCTCGGGGTCTCCTACATCGCTAGAAATTGTGACCGGTCAATCTGCCTAAAGACATTTTGCCTAACGACAAGTTGCCTAACGGACAGTTTGCCTAACGGACAGTTTGCCTAACGGACAGTTTGCCTAACGGACAATTTGCCTAACGGAGAGTTTGCCTATGGAACAGTTTGCCTGTTGGGTGAAATATCCATTAAAAAACCGTAAGTTAGGCAAACTGTCCGTTAGGCTAAATGTCTTTAGGCAGATTGACCAGGTACCGCTAAAAACGCTTCCACCGTCTGAATATTTGCTTATCATCAAAATCTCATAATGAAGTGGGTTATCGACTTGATAACTTAGTGAATTTGATAAGTGTGAAACAGAAATCGTGACTGACTAACGATTGTGATTGACCTAACTTGATAGAGACTATAGATGACTAACATTTGTGGTCGTGATGTATCTGGTTTGGATTCTGATGATGAAATATTATGTGCAGTTAGTGTGAACGATCAGCTGTTGTGCCTGCGTTCAGTGCAACGATGTTTACCAATTTGTGCTGGATCACTGGCAAGGGAAATCTGAAATGTGATCTCTTCACGCGATCAGATTTCAGCAACGAACAATGCCTATGATCAGTTTTCGATCAGAAGCGATCAGATCTCGTTACACAGCCATTTCATTCCAGGAATTGTGCCAATACTGATCAGGATATATATTATCTTCTAAAATTTTCGTCTCGATTCGATTTCGCTCGTTTATGCTGCTGACACTCAACCCAGCTCTATTTTATGTCCCTTTCCGCAATTTCTAGTTTCTTTTTCAGATCGCACTATGCTCGAACGCTTCAACATATTGGTGATTTCCTAGAAATTTCACATTGTTCCTTGCATACGGGCAATTGTTGGAGTGCTCAACTCTCCACAATAAAAAGTAAGCGTTACTGCAGTCAGCTGAGCAGTCATTAAAAGTGCCATAACATTGCTGTGCTAATCTGTTTGACTCATTTTCTTAACGGACCTCATTCTTAGTCAGTCAGTTCAACATGAGAAATTCGTGTTGAATAGTTTTTGATGACGAAAGATTCTCAAAAATTCTTAAATTTCTGTGAAAGGAATACGTTTTTCAATTAATACTTCCCAATGTACAAGTTCAATGTTGTTACTTTTCCTATTTTGCCAACTAACACTGCCATCATTCCAAGTGGCGTATTTTATTGAGCTATCCAATATCAGCTTTGGTCACTTATTTTCTGAGATTGTTTATGAGAAGAATTTCTGGTGCTGAAGAGTGTTGTTTGCGTTGAATTCATCAAACCTTGAAAGGGGAAAGTGAACAATTCGAGTGGTTTCAAAATAAATAATGTGAAGAGGGGAATGAGTGTGGTTTGGTCAGTGGAGGATTAGAGAGATTATTTATATTCATATAGTCTTGAGAATTGCTGATGCCCACTGCTCATTATTTTTGCGATTTGTTTGCGTCATTTCCTTATTGATCTTGGACGATAATAGCTTGCTGCCGGGCGTTCGTTTATTTCGTTCAATTCATCGGTTTTGCTCGAACAATTAGTTTCAAATTAACGCTTGCATGAGATGAATTGCTATTGTGTGCGAGATCACTATTATGGAAGGACGACGAGTTTTATGCCGTTAGCGGACAAAGGAATTCGGTGTTTGGCTAATCGCTTTTATATCGAATACATCGAGTCAAATATTGCAGTAAAACAATATGGTTTCGAAAGTATACGAATTTTAAGAAGATAAGAATTGATGGCATATGCAATGGCATGTTGTGTTTTGATGAAATACGTTTGAGTAAAAATAAACAGTAGTTTGAGTGAAAATATTGCAGTATAACAACGAACATTTGACGAAATTTTCTGCTTTCTGTTTTGATGAAAAGCGATTATTCACTAATCACCGAACAGCAGTTCTATTTTCAACGATGGTATTGCATCGGTGGAGTTCTCCGTTGCAATCATCTCGCATATCATTCAAAAATTTCGCCGTATTCTAGCCACAGATGTATGTCCGACCGAACTTCATGAACATCTCCACTAGCTGAAGCTAACCTCAAGATTCATTTTTCTTGATGCAAAATATAATCACTCTCTTTCTCTGATCTAGCTATTGTTAACATCGCGAGTCTTGTTAGTCTCGTACACCGAACAAAATTGATGCTAACCTTCGTTGTAATGTGTTAAAATTAATTGATTCATTATCCAATCATGCTAACAAACTGATCACTTTCAATTGTTGCAAAGTGTTTGTTATTAGATTTATTTCTCTGTTTTCCGAAGACCCACCATAAATTTACGATTCAATATTATTGCATTATTTTCATTCTCTTCATTGCCTTCATTCCACAACTCATTTATATGCTCTTGTCCGCGCAATACAGCTAAAATTGAGCGTTCAGTGTTCTTGATTAATCTGTCTAGGATAAAATTATACCTCCTGGTTACAAACAGAAGGACATTTGGATGAAAATCAGATCTCCATCGCACTCAAATATCGCATTTGGATATGAGTTACGAATCAATTTCGAACGATCATCGCTTTCGTAATCCTACAATATGTTCCGTATTATCTCCAAATCGATACAAATTGCAACTGAATCGCAAAGTTTTTCAGCCATTAAGGGGAAAAATTTCTCAGTTCTGTTCGCCGCATTTTCGAATGTTAATCATTATTCTCAGTGGTGATTTGCTCGGGACTGGTGTTTATTCAAAACAGCTGAAGATAGTCGTAAATCATTTGCGCGATGTGATGTGATATGATATGATTGATAGATAGATAGATGTGACGCATTCATATTAATGCGACTTGCAAGATGTCATTTCTTGCAGTCGTTGTTTGATAAAGTCGAACGATTTCATTACATTCTTGCTCAACATAATAACCAGACATTTTTCTCGTAATTCCACCAATTTTTCCATTTCACTTTTTTTCATTGTGTTCGCAATGAATTGCTTGTAATGACGCAAGCTCAAAAACGTTCTCTGTTTAAGAATTATCAATCAGATTATTTTCGAACTGATTGCTGCACTAACAACATAGGAGGAAGGATAACATCCGTCAAGTCAATCATTTGCTTTCTTTTTTGACTTTGACTATTCGGTGCACATTAGTTTTTGATGAAAAACAGCAAAAGCAATTTGAAAATCTTTAGCACCGAAGTTGCTGTAGTTGTTTTTTTTGTTCCATGAGTGTGGTCCCTTGTTTGTTTGCAGTGGTGAAAAGATATGAAATTTACTAATTGTAAGAAATTGCAGTTTCAATTAGTGTTTCCTTTGATTTGAGGATAATAGTGCGATAGAAGGAAAATAAAACGATGCAGACATCCTGAAATCAGAGCAGCCATAATGGTGAGGTGAGCAGTTGTGGTTTGTGAAGGAAGTGGTGGTGTTTCAGATTTGAGATGAATGTAGAGTGAGCGATTGATTGCTGAAATTTTATGATCAGAATGTTGACCAATGAGAAAATTTCCTCTCCATCAGCAAGCATTGCTCATTATCAGAAGGGTTTTCACAATATAATCGTGAAGTGATAATCCTAAAATATCCTAAAAATTTCACTCGTATTCCTCTCGTACTTACATCCAAAAATTCAACTTTTTTCTGTCGTATTCGTTTGATTGAATGTAGATTGAGAGTTTGTTTAGGGTCTTGAGAGACTGTGATGATTATTAATTTAGGATATAAATTCGAATCAGTTTATAGCCTAAAGCGATGCTGTCAGAAGTAGCGTTTATGTTGTATCGATGAGCCTACGAGTTGATTTCTGGAGTAGCGACGGACGACCATAAACACGTAGTGGATGTGATTTGCAAGTGAAGATTAAATACTTGAGTAATAGGCAAGCGTAAACAAACGAACATCTATCTATCTCTTTCATATTATCATAGCAACTCGTTCAGGTTTGCTGATCCATGCATTCATATGATTCAGTTGCTTCGCGAATGATGCGATCTGCTTACACGATGAATTGAGATGATGCGTTATGAATTGCACATTACATGATTTTGTTTGCCCTACGTTGAATTATCCTAAAGCAAGTTTCTTTTAAACTTCTTTCTGCAACCTTTAACATCTATTGCTAGCAACACAAAACAACATTGTTAATGTAGATGATTAATTCGTGAGTTTTTTAGATGGCATTGGAGTTCGGAGTGTGATTAATGAGCGTATCGATTTCTAGATCCGATTTCTTTCTGTGATTTAGGGATTTCCACAGATTTTTCTGGGATTTTTCTCATTCATCAACTTTTTCGACCAATTGATACTTCAAAAAAAGGCGTTCGAATGAGATTCATTATGTCTGTTTGTTTATTTGTAACAACATCGCTGATAAATGAGGACAGAGCGTGTGGTGTCCGTTGATAAGTAGCATCATTTAACGAATTGTGGAGAGTGTGTGGCCATTAAATGATGTATATGGATGAATGGAGAATAGCATCAAATGATGGTCAAACGAAATTCGATCGAAACTTGCACGAGATGCGCATCATCATTTGATTAATGACAGCAGTAGGTTAAATTTCATGTGTTCATTGGGTGGTTGTGGCTCGTCTATTGGTGAGCCGAGTGAATTATCACAGATGAGTCGAGTCGCCTTGTCATAAATCAGCATGTTCAGCTGAATAAGCCGTTCGACTTGAATGTGCGTAATAATCGGTCGTGCATTCGAGAATCGAGTGCAACAAGCGTTGAATCTAAATGCCTCTAATTTATGAGCGAAAGACGGACGGAATCACTTGAAATAATTCAATTATTTGATGCATCAGGCAGAATAAGGGATAACGCAATGGGATGTGTATAGTTTTTGGTTAGTTCATGCGCAGTGTTCAGCAATCAACCAAAATCTCAATTTATTCGTCTCAATTTATCTACATCACTAACTTCTTGTTTTGTTGCGGCGAAACATAGCTGTGTAAACTGTACCGAATCGATTCCGAAACTTTCAACTGAACTGTCGAAAATGTTTAATTCATTGTATTTGTAATCAGAATTGCACATTACCAGATGAATTCACTGCGAACTCATCAGCTGTAAGAGCTTATTAATCCATCGGATGGAAGATACTGTTTACTTGGAAGTTGGTTTTCGAATTTTGGTTTTGCAGATAATATATAATTATAATCCGCATCAAGTGCAGTGAATGCGATAATGAATGTCGATGAGTCAGTTCATTTTGAAGAGAATTTTAAACAAATCTGATTGGTTGGAATGTGTTGGGATCGTATGAAATTAATTGCTTGAATTTTGTACTCTTAATTGCTACTTCCAGAAAGGACCGCCTCATTAGGTGGCATTGAAATGCTCATTGTTATTATCGGCATTGACAAATGCAAGCCTAGGTTGCGATTGTTTGAAGCACTTTCAATGGCTCGTTAGTACTATTAACGATTCGTTCCTCATGTGAATACCTGGTTGAATCCGAATCTTCAAACGGCAAAGCACTGATTGTAAGCATCTTCTTTGATAATGATCCGAAAAACTCATCTTTACTTCGAAAGTTTATATGCATATGAATGATCGTTTGTTGGACCCATTGTGCCGAAGTACGGTGTTTACAGTGTGACTTACTCATTATCATTATCACCGTTATCGATAGTAAAAACAATGATGATGTCAACTGAATTACTGATTACGGCAAACATGGATGTTTTATCACTATCACTTCTCACTGTTACTTCACATAATTGACATTATTTGCCATCATAATTTATTCATGTTATCAATTGATAATGAACAGGCTGAGTTGATTGTATTATCAGCTGACAAATCACTTCAGAATGGTTATCTTCTATTCCTATTCAGCAGCTTCATCGTTCAAACAGCAGTTCCAGAGCAGTTTCATCTATCTGCTTCGCTCCGTTTCTTTATTTCCAATTATGCGCAGTTGTTTGCATCAACTGAATTCCGTTTCTCATTAAGTTTGATGATGGTCATTTCCGATGTTTTGGTAAAACGATTTCATCCAACCCCTATGCAGTGATGAATGCATTTTCCATGACCAAAGCTCATTTCAACAAGCATAAAAATGCACTACTCTATTTCGATGTTCTCCATTTGCGTTTTACGAGACCGTTGATTAATGTCGAATCGCATTCATCTATCGAGTAACCAGCCCATTTATTAGCGTTATACATTAACACTGACTTTGAAAGATAGTATTCAGTGAAATTTTTCTTGAGGTATTTTCCTCAAGGCATTTTCCTCGAGTTTCTCGAAAGTGTGGCATATTACTGCGAAACTTTGACCGAGACTATTTCAGCTTGTCGTCGTTTCAAGAAAGCTCACTTCTTTGTTAATGATAACTTCGTATTCTTAACTATCAAAACAAATATCACATCATTAGCACGAACAGTTTCTGACTCGTTAGTTACGATTTAGTGATCAGTTTCTGATCTTCGTTATTCTCATTTTCAACTTTTCCCCTTGAGCGATGGCCGTTTCATTCGTTGGTGAAATTTCTAATCAACACGATCTTCCCAATATTCTTCATTTGAACTTGTGAAATGTGCATAAGTTAACTGAATGTTTTCCTGATATTTGATATTTTTTCCTTTTCCTTTGCTAAAACCATGCCGTCTCGTTCTTACCGCAACTACCAACATTTCAACGTTTTTCATCCACAAACAATGAAAATATCTAACGAGTATTTTCTCGAATCCATAAAAACTTTTGGATGCTTGTCTGCACTAACGTACAAATGTTACGTTAGATCACAGCGAAAAGTTAACTAAAATACTAATTCCATTGAATGTCACTGCTTCTATAATAGGTGGTGTCATAGGTTCAAGATCATAGCAACCGCGCGTGCAGCAACAACGAAAGTGTCTTCTGAATATGAAATTTGACATGAGTTCGATTTCTTCGATGGTTTCACTTGAAATCAACATAATGCACCTTGTTCCCACTTGAACATTTTGAGAGTGTTCGATACTTCTCCTCAACTAATTTGTACTTCTCTCGCAAGTTCTAATGAATACAAATTCGTGTCGATGCATCTAATGAGATGAAATCGTGCGCGTTGCTTATGAATTGTATGGATACCTCTCAAAAGCGTTCATCGCGTCTGAAACACCAATTGCGTGCAGTTAATTTCGACTTAACTGACTGCAAAAAATTGTGCCTTTGCAGACGGTTAATTTCGGTTTTGCATGAGAGAACTGAGTTCTTTATTCATTGCATTTTTGTTGAATTGATGTGTTTTTGCTTCAGTCAAACGTTTCCCTGGGAATGTGTGGAATTTGATCGTTTCATTAAATTCGCATCCAGCTTTCCTCATTTCATTTTAAAATTTTCATAGTGTTCCCATTTTAATGGCCAACCTTCGGCAAATTCTCTGCAAATTCACAGTATTCTTCTGTTCTTCCGATAGGATTTTTGAAAATCTCTTGAGGCCCATTTCGAAAACTTCGAGGATATACTGTCGATAGGATGATTGATCGTCGATGGCGGAAGTTATTTAGGGGGAGCAAAGCACCGTCAATATGATAATAGATTTGTTGAATGGCGAATGAACTTTGTAAACTTAATTTTAAAGAGGAAGTCAGCTGTTATTTTGACAATTCAACATTCAGCAACAATAACATCAATGTATTCAACATTCACAGCTAACGAATACACATGTAAGAATCATCTTCGCATCAATCACACACATACATACATCCGTTCATTCACTTAGATAATAATTATTTGGATTCGTTGAATATCTTTATGGCAAGGGAGAATCTGTTATGAGATTGAGGTGGTGGATGCGAAATAATCAATTAAGGTCATTGACAAATAGCACAGATGAATGATAATGATACACGGGAAATTTATGATCATTCGCCGAAAATTTATGATGAAATATTGGTGATAAAGATCGAATGCAAGTGTTTCTCTTGGAGCATATCGAAGGTTTCAAGTAAACAAGCAAGCATCGTTGTTCATTGCGGAGGAGTTTTTTGCGAATGTTTTTCTCTCCATTTTGACGCTCTTTCAATTAATAGAGAACGAAAAAAAAGTGAAGAATTTTCAGTTGTCTCGTCTCGGCAGTCATTTTGATTCCATTTTCCGATGTGGATTTTATTGTTGCTACGCAATGTGCAGGTGCTCTTGAATCGAGTCGCTTTATTTGCGCTTACGTTTAGCAAAATAAATACATTCCTGACTGGCGATCTTCAAGGCACAACCAGAAACAGAAGATGCGTATTTTATTTGCAGAAAATTCTGCGTATTCTTGAAAAATTTTCTGGGCACCTCCATTCTGAGGAACCAATTTTGTGTCGTGGCCATTGAAGCGTTCATTTACGTCGGAATGAAACCGGAAAAGTTTTCCCAAGGCAAGTATCCGAGCGGATATCTTCCCTTGGGAAAACTCAAAAATTTTTGAAGTGTCCGAATGAGTGTTCAACGTTCAGCAAAATTCAACAAACTCCAAACTGCCTGAGATGAGCTGATCTGGTACAGTCGCTCGAATACTCACAAGTCCAGTCTCCCATCGGTTGATTATTGCGCATCCTCATATTGCTTATCTGTTTCATTCATTTCGATTTTTTTTGCTTGGATAAATTATCCTTCAATTTTTTCGAACAATTTTCGATCTGTGACGTTGGGATGTATTCATATATGCATTCCGTATCATTTGCTCATTACTTTCCCAGCGTTTTTGGGACAGTGGCACTAATTCTGCATTCAAATCGATTAAATTCTTCGAAAGATGGAGAAATATTTCATTCTTTTGCGGCTTATATTTTTAATCGTTGACTGTGCACTTTAGAATATTTTCATGCAAAAACGCAATAAACTAACAATTAAAGCTGCGAATAATAAGGAGACTGCGAATCAAACGTATAATTTGATGTGATCACGTACTCGTAATTCGTTCTCGTCTGAAATTCATTGATAAGTGCAAATGTATAATACCACGTTCTCCTCAGTATCGACAACAAGCAAAGAAAAGTTAGTAATTTACTCAAATGTGTAAACTCATTACAAATCCAGTGTTATTTGGACTTGCTGATGGTGCCACTAATAATTCGAATTATGCACAACAGAAGTGAATTTGATGTTGTTCACTGTTATGTTCGTGTTGATAAACTGGACTCATTGAAAGCATCACACATTGTGATGCGTCATAACAATCAGCTATGTCGAGATTGGTCCATCGTTGTATGGTTCTGGTCTACTTGGTTAATGTTATGCTCAACAAATTTACATCATCTCATCAAAGATCACTCATATCGAACAGGAAGTTAGTTGTATTGCATAAAAGAAAATTTATGACATCTCGATTGAAGTTTGCATCATCGAAATGATTGATGATGTTAGTTTTTATCGTAAGCTCATGCCTCATTCCTCTGCAAACTCGCTTACTTGATTGAGAGAAGAAACATTGCGCAGACTTTCGAACGACTTCCAGGGTGTAGATAGCTGGATAGATCCGTATGTTTCATTGGATTTGTCCAGGTGATACTACGATAGGATAGGATGGTGAACAATCGCATAACTAATGAAGTGTTGATTGTAGTCATTTGTTTCACAGCAATAATTATTCATAGTGGTGAGATCCAATGTCAACAGTTAACCGCTTGAAGATACCTCATTTGAAGTTATTGACTTTGATAGAGGTGAAACATATGTGCAGAAACAAAGAACTAATGAAGTTTAAGCTGAGTAAAGATTCAAATTTTACGAGTGTGTTAAAAATAAAGCGAAAGCATATTTCAGAAGTTAGAGCAAATTTTGGTGTTTAATGCTGTAAAAATCTGTATGTGTGACAGTTGATGATGATTTTGATAACTGATAATTATATCTCTGATTGACATAATAATTGATAGAAATTTTTGTGATTGACAATCAATGCTGATTTTCCAGAAAAAGTGTGTGAAGGTTGGCTATTGAACGTGTCGGCCCACCAGAAACTTTAGACATAGAGCATTCTATGTTGAAAATTCTCACTGTAATTCGAAGCCTCTTTTAGCCCCTCAAAATCAAATTCATGTAGCGGGCCAAAAAATTTTGTCGGCGTTTCACCGGCACGTACACGTACATTTTCTGGATCCATCTGTGCTCATCTGAGCATTTTAATAAAAAATCATGCACGGTTTCTGCTTTCTTGAGCGCATCACTGACAACAGAGGTTGTTTGGAAGCTCCGACTCATCCAACGAGGGGATGGTTTCTTTAGCCACGGAGGATATATCCGTATTTCAGACAGTGAGAGGGTCACGAACCAAAGCGATGATGTTCCTCGGGATGGAGTAGTCGTCAAATCTGGACTTGAAGTTGGCCTGTAGCCGTTTGATGAAATCCACCATTGTATTTGTCACTTGTCCCCGTGCCTGTAATTTCAGTGTACTGAAGTGCGGGAACCTGCCACTTGTTATGTCTGACTAGAACAAATGCAGCTTCTTGGTAAACGATTCAAACTTTTCAATCATATCTACAATGGATTTGTCTTTCCCCTGCAGCCGAAGGTTAAGCTGTTTCAGATGACCAAAAATATCAGTCCAAAATGCCACATTGGACATGGATAATTCATCTTGTAGAAAGGCAAGGTGGCCGTTTGCAATTCGTGTCTTGCTTAGGCTCAAGAAGGTCTTGACCTCATCCAGTAGTGCGCAGAAGCGCTCCAGCGCTTGGTCTTTACTTAACCAACGCACGTCGTTATGGAGCTACCCTGCTCAGACTATTTCACGATTTTTGCGACAAGCCTAAGCCTACAGATGAGGGCAAAACGTGTTTAAAAAATAAGGAAAGAAAAAACAATTTAAAAAACATGTCGACCCGCCAGTCATTCGCTCGGAGAAAATTTGTCCTGCTGTCAAAACAACTTGCCCACCCCTGGTATAAAGTATAATTTAACACCTGAACCCATTGCAAAGTGAAGCTAAATCACAGCTGAATTACTATAATTACAATACTCATTGTGTATGAATCACAGCTGAATTACAATAATTTCGAAGGAACGAGTGCTCAGATAAGATGAAGATTGCGTAGGCGTTTGTAAATTTCCATCATTCGGCAGCACTGTTGTTATAAATGACAAAAATTGCAAGTGTGACTTTTAGATAAGAATTAAGTGCGAGGATTTTAATTGAAAGGCGGGCAGCGGTCGGATATGTGAGTTGATTGATGCAATTTTTGATGTCGCTGATGCTATCGATCGAAACGTCATCATGTTAGATTCATTGTTTTGAACAATTATCAAATCATTCACCTCAGTTGCTATCGCAGTTATTCGTTGCCCTTTATCCTTTATGATACTCCAAAAATTGTTCTCTTTCAGCAAAGATTTATGATATTCATCTTTCAGCAAAGATTTATGATATTCATCTAATTAAGTGGTGTGGATTTTGAAAAGGTTGATCGCTGCGTTGAAAAAAAAAAAGAAAAAAGTTGAATACTTCAGTGGATTTGAAGGAACTGAATGATTCAGACTTCAGACTCGAAATGAAGTTTATTGTTGTACAATGAATTGTTGGACAATCGGGTTCCCCACTTCAATTGAATTGCACGAAGTTTTCGTCGAATTAAAGCAGCGTAGTAGAACAGCGATCGTTGGTTGTGAGTGCATGTGTATGGAGCTGTTGACTTGTTTTTAAGAGTTGTTTTGGTGGAGATGATGAGGAAGCAACAAATGTTCTAATGAAGCCAAACAAAAGAAGCGAACTTTCCGATGGAAATAAATCATCGCGATATGATTCGAAACAATCTCATGTTCTCATCTGTAACACAAACAGTTGCTGATGAATGCATCTTGTGTGTGTGTCTGTAACAACGTTTTAAATCTGTTTGATGGTAGTGATCAAGTTGATGGAATCAATCAAATTAAGCTTTGTTGTTCGTGTGCAAGGCTAGAATCTGATGAAATCTGTTCTCTTCCATGAATAAGATAGTTGAAACCAGCTGTTATTTGCTGTGAGGGCGTTTGGCAGTTGTTTGTTGGGGAAATGTTCGATTGCCACGAATGGGAAGCAAAAGATTTGCGAATGCAAATCTGCTGATTGCTTGGAAAAATCTTGCTTCAATAGCGTTTTCTTTTATTCTGTATGTTTGTTGGTCTCACTGAGTCACGCATACTATACTATTTGGTCTCTGGAATAGCTCGTTGTAAAATCTGAAGTTCGTTTGTTCGAGAATTGCAGCAGAATAATTTATGGAAATTTCAATGGCTCATTACCGTGTTCAGTGTTTGGCGTGACTAAATGAATATCTCTGAAGAGTTCGTTTTCTTCTGAATTTCTCATGCGAATCATCCAATTGTTTCTGAGAATCGAGGAAATGTTACCATAACCATAGACCATTTTCGTGATTGAAGTGTCGGCGATTGAATATGAGAGCTGAACAGTTTTTACGAAATTTTATGGCTTGAATGCTCTCGAATTATTTTCTCACGATAACTCCGTGTTTGAAGGTATCCAGCAGCAGATTTGTGAAGTCACTTCGAAAGTATCCAGTAAAATTTCCTGAATCTTTCTCATGATATTGCTGCGATATCACGCTTTCATTGTCGATCATAAAAACGAACTCTTACAAGACTGCGTTTTCCAACTACTATGCTATTGATAATTTTTTAATGTTGTCCCTAAGTTCCTGTGAAATTCTGATCAAACAAAAGCGTTGTTCATTGTTGCATGTTTGAGGGAACGCAATTGTAAGCGCAATTTCTGTGAACGTGATTTGAGCGACATGATTCAGTGGGATAATGTTTTAAAAAATGACAAAACCCATTCGAATGAATGAAATATAGAATACTTGAGCGGTAACATAGGCAATTTTATTATAAATGTGAATCAGCTTGAGAGAGGTTAGGCGCGTGCCCGCATTTCAGACGCCTTCTCCGCATAGTTTTTCAGAAGTCTGAGTGTACTTCATGACCATTTTCACATACAGTTTTCCAGCCATCAACAGTGGCAGTGATTTATGGCGCTATTCTATTAATGTCATTCCAATACTTAGTCGTTATTATTTTCGATCATCCATCATCATTTTCAGAGACATTCGACCTGATTCGCTTATCGATTTTCCGTTCTCGAAACGTTCTCTTTCGTCCTATTCTTGATTCGATTCTGATTTCAGATTCCAGTTCCCGGTTTCTTTAATCCAGTCCAATCTCTTCGCCGAATGCTCCGTTCAGAAGATTTTCACCAATGGAAAAGTGGTTTCACTAGTTGAAGCGTTGAAGGTGTGGCAGTGATTTAAAATCAACGTTATTATATCCTAGAGCAAAATCGTTCAACTGCAATCTTTTATTGCGAGTTTATGCGAGGATGTTTGCGAAAGCGTTCGTCACATTTTTGTTCTATTAATCGCACTCTAATCAGCCAACATCCCAACGAAGGACCGGAAAAAGTCATAATGAATGTTGGTCTAGAACTCTTAAGAAAGTGACGTTCTCATAGCAACGATCAACAATTATTTATGGTCTTTTGAAACGTCGACCTAATGAATCTTTTTGCATTTCAACTTGAACGAGTTGAAATTCTAGCTGAACCCTTCCTCTGCTGTGCCCATTTCCTAACGATTAAACTTTGATGGTCTAAAATTCATCAGAGATTATCAGAAATAGTGACGCTCTAACCTCTAAATTTATAAAATTGATGATCCATCGCACTTTACTATTGGATAAGAACTGCACTTCACAGATCCAACAAGATATCCAGGCACACCAGAAGAAGCAATATTCTCGAGTGGAGTGCATCTTTCGTTGATTTGCAAACTGCAACTTGGAGAGATCATCGCTCTTCGAAACGCCGCGATTATTGATGTTGTGCGCTGAACTGTTACCAATGATTTACAATTGTAGGTATATCTGATGATGAGATCAAATTTTTATCACTCATCACAACTCAATTAATCTCCTCGAATCAAGATTACTCACCCTCATTCATTCGTTCACCTTGAACTGTTGAAATAGTTTAATTCCAGTTTCCGAAAATTTTGCAAATTTATAGTTTAACGTACTAATGAACTTGGAGTATTCTGGCTTGCTTCAGCAACTGTTCAACATTTGAGATTTGATTCATGATTCAGAATATAGTCTGAAAATTCTATTCACCCAATGAAATTCACGGTCGAACAGGGCAGATATGACACTCAAAGTGGCGGATTCGCTTTACTTACTTGTCCCACTGGTTTAATCTTGTTGTATCTGAGGTAACTGAACATCTCTATAAACATTCATCAATCTACTGCATGAAAGATGATTGAGCCCTGTGACTAAATGCAGATTTAATTTTGTTGCCCTTTAGCGTCAACTGTCACTCAAATCTATGAGTTCGCTGGCAAATTCAGGAAGTATTAACTGCGGACAAAGGATAAAAGAAGGGATAAATGAAGGGATAAAAGCCAACTGCGAGAGATGTGCAAAAGGGCAAACAGAGCGGAAATTTAATCAAGAATGCGACAAAATCAAAATGAAAATCTAAATGAAGCTGAATTTGAGTTGATTATCGAAACGAATGTGCTTAATTATACGCTACTAAGTAAGCAAACAATAGTGCATCAAGGATAGTAATTGGTATGTTGAGCTTAACGCTGCGCTTTTTGTGGGATTATGGGATTCAGGTTATCCGTTAGACACGTGGATGTTGTGAATATTGTGCGAATCTGCTACACTGACACTTCAGATCGACTGACTCGTTCATTACTCGTTTTAATCGAACTTCACTTTATAGCATTCATTTTCATTTTTGTTGTTGTTGTCCATCGAATTTGTGTGCACTGAATGAAATTTATTCAATTTCACGCATCGAGTTTTGCAAATGATGCATTCTGAATCGTTTAGATTGTCTCTGGTGACTTCTCCGAGTACATACTTTTTTCTGGTTTGAATAAATTATGAGAGCAAATTTTCCGCTCGAATTGTCGAAAATCTATAAGTTGTGATACGTTCTGTCGTTTGTATTACAAGATGATACTACAGATTCCTTGATGGAATACTTTCCCACCCACCCAGTCAAAAGATTACGATAAAACTTGTTTTTTGAGGATGTTTGTAAAGCGATTGTCAGATAACAAAGCTAATCATCTTCTAATGAAACCAATGTGCTTGAAAGCATTCCTTCATCCACAATTGCGTTCGTTTCGCGCATAAGGCAATAAGTTTTAAAGATTCTGAGGGCACGAAGAATTCTTCCTCAGAAATCATTCTGCAATGACGTTTCTGCATTCTACAGATTTTTGAATAGCACTTTTTAGGGGGAGGGATAGTATAACGCTTAATAAATGAATTGTGCGTTTTTTAGCGCAGTCTCTTCATTTTGTGTGTGAAAGGATTAGAAATGTCTGGAAACTGGCTGTAAGACAATGGAAAAAAAGAGGCTTTCTCCATTCCAAAAGAAAAGAAGATGAGCATTTTTTTCAATTTCTCGTAAAAGTCAATAAACAGAATTCCACAGTCAAATTCAGTTCAGCTTCTTCTCTTTTCTCTTCAACTATAAGCATATTTCTCAATCTCTAACCTTTCTGAGTTCGACGGCAAGAAACCCATCCACATTTCATTGATCATCAAATGAGCAAGCAATATGAATTTGTATTAAGTTTCAAAAATTTAATCCTCATTCCCGAGCCACTTGGTGATCTTGATCTCTGGCTAAATGCGTCATTGCTTTCCTTCAACCGATGTTTAAAGTTGTCTCGTTGCTATCTCGGTCAAATCGCCTTATTGTCATGAAATTTTACGTCGTAAAACACGCTAGTTCGAAGGAAATTACACAAAATCGCCTACTTCGATTCGAATGGATATGTAACATTACGCAACAAACAATTACTGCTATTGCTACTGAACACTACATAGTTACTTACCAACGTGTACTCT
The DNA here is from genome assembly GCA_035041965.1 of Anisakis pegreffii. NCBI lineage: Eukaryota > Metazoa > Nematoda > Chromadorea > Rhabditida > Anisakidae > Anisakis > Anisakis pegreffii. The sequence goes on from JAPYMA010000457.1 coordinate 25,462, forward strand.
GCATTGCTTTAAAATTATTACATCGTTTGAATGGTGAAACAGGCGACTTTTGTCGTCGACTGATTATCTTAGGCACAGATGAATTGATCGCTCGTCATTGTTAGTTGGACTACTGCTTTCATCGATGGTCCGAGAGAAGGCTACGAATGAATAATTAGTTGATTGACTGATCTTATGCATTAGATCAATTCATTCATCTCAAACAATTTTGTTTCATCCATCAAAAGACAGTTGATCTGGTTATGCGGTTTTCGTTGTTGATGTCTAGGTCGGTGTTTTTTTAAATGTATGTTTATATATATTTTAATGTTTTATAGATTTTATTATTATTTTTTAAATTTTATTTTTCTATGTATTTTAATGCTCTTCCCATATTATCACCAATGGATGAGTTACATTAATTCGTGTTAAAAGTAGATTCATCAAGGAGGATATTCGTTTCGAGTGAAGAAGTTTATCTGGCATTCGTTTGAAACACACGGAATGCCTAGTTGGATTCCCGAATACTTGTGGGCATGAATATGGTGTATTGCTTGCAGCTGATTGCAAAGAATTAAATTGCTGATGAAAAAGCCGTACTTCAGTGGCATTATGAAAGACACCGATTCGTCACAGGTGTTACCTGTTGTTGCTTTGAACAGGTGTATTAATGTTTGATTTGCTTCAGCAATAGGGTATATTCACGTGTTTATGATTGCTCGAATCATTATTCCAAGCTCACCTCATCAAGTCCGCTCTCGAAACTGCGATAGCGGTGGGAAGTGCTCAACAGTGTATGTGTATGTTGCACTTCTCGTTCGCTGTTTCCGTTGATATATTGCTGAAAGTCAGTTGAATTGCACATGTGTTCGAATTGCATCATTCACACTTCCTTTCAATCACCCCGTAATTTCCCATTATCTTCCCGAAATACCATTGTATTCATGCGTTGCTGACAATGGCATGCTATTCATCGGATGCTTGTAATTAGGAATATTTCATGATGAAAGGTTGGATGAATGAACTTTATAATGCATAGCCTATGGCACAATTTTCATTCGGCTTGCTCGTCGGCAAGAAGTTGTCTATGTATCGTTGTTGCGTGTGGTATTGTGCTGGATGAATAATGCGAGCAGTACGCAGTAATTGATGTGCTGCTAATCAGCGAGTAAACTCTTCACTTTTTTTTTAACAGAAATGGCCACTGAATACTCGTGCAACGTTGATCCACAAACAAATCGACTGCTGAATGAATATTGCTATTTAAGACCATCAATTTCTTCACCGAACAACCTAAATTCATCGCATCCGAATCATTTATCGACACACAGCAGGATGCAGCCATCACCATCTGTGACTCTTAATGTCGATGATTACCTGACAGGTTCGCTCTCCTCAAACAATCCTTCATTTTGTTTTTGTTCTCAGAGGTTGTCAACAGTCAGAAAATTCCGCGCTTTTCAAATTTCTCTCACCAATCCACTGCAAAAAGTCGAGTAGTCGACATGTTTTTGAGCATCCGGTCAGTTGAAAAGGTCGAACTTTTATGATTGAGAAGGTGAGCTAATAGGTTAAATGAAACACGTAACAGAAACTGAACTGAACGGAGTAAAATCTTAGGTGATAAAATAAGCTGGACTGAGCAAAAAACGCTTGATGAAACAGTAGTTCAGTGAAGGGGATCACACTGAATGAGCATCATTTATGAATGAATGTCTCAAAGACATCCACATAATGAATGATTGATCAACATCGGTATGTCGTGCACTTTATAAGCCGTTTTATGGAATTATCAGCTACACTGCCAATCATCCTAATGATAGCGACCATTGTTAGCTAGCCTGTCAACTAATGAGCTGTTCGCAGTTCATATTCTGAGAGGTTATAATTTCATATGTACGACTTGTTTATTCCTTCCAAGAAACGATAGTCACTGTGGTGAGTCTCCATATCCGTTCAGTGAGCACAGGAAATAATTAGTATTAATGGGTGCACAAGGGGATGTTTCACTCAATGTTTTACGTAGCCCATCTCTGTCATTATCGTTTAAACAGTATGTTTCGAATACTAAACGCCAGAAAGCAGATGTAGGTTTACCTATTCACTTTTTACTGCTGTCTCTACTGAACTTGGACTTTTTCATGCGATCTTCGTGTTCATTTGACACAAAACTGAATGTTCATTATGCACTGATTCTTTGTATCAGTGAGTGCGGATTGAATCCTTTCGAATTGAACAAATCCTCCATAACAACTTTCTAGAATCTGTGAATGAATGGCTCTCAAGCATGGTCTACGAATAATATTGAAACATGTGATAGGTGCTTGAAAAATTTTTGTAAAAATAGACCTCCTCACATATCATATTCCTATATTTATGTGTGATTTGATTACGATGATAAATACAGCACAATTGAAACAGGTGTTATTGAACAAAAAATCATGTTCATCTTTTTCCTCATAATCCAACTGTCAGTTGTTGACGTTGTTGTGATTTTTGTGAATGATTCAGTGTGGAATTTTGGATTTAGTTTGTGATACGAAATGATTCAACTTTTTTGCATGGAATACTTGCGGAAAAGATTGAAAACATTATTGCTTCGTTTGCTCGTCGGATTTTCGAAATAAATTCGAAATGTCACGCACTTAATTCTCGCTTATGAGATCGTGATGAAATGATCTAAATTCCATCGGAAGCAGCAATCATTAATATACTCTTATCTTTTCTCATAAACGATATTCATCAGTTTTGTAATCTCATGAGAAAGATACGTGAATTAGTTTCCAAGAAGTGACCACAGAACACGATGAAATGCAATATACTGTAAAACAGATTTTTCACCATCACCATGACGATACGTCGAATCAAAATGATAATGGGGTACAAAACCATTTCAATATTTTCACTTGAAGAAAGCTTTAATTTCGTATCACGATCGGAACTAGGGTTTGCAAAATCCCGACGTTTTTCAATCCCGGGATCGATTTTTGATCCCGGGATAATCACGGGATCGAACAATTTTTGTAATATCGATGCGGGACATGTTCAAATACATTTTTCGAACCAATATGTTCATTATCAATCAGAAAGGAGTTAATTCAACAAATTATTGAACATATTCGAGGAACCAAATTATTTAAATTCAAATTAATATTTCATATAATCTTGCTAATGGTCATGTCGTAAGGGCATACTGCATTTTCTATGCTAAGACATGTTGTCTTCTCGTGTCTAAGCTAATAACAGTTCACTTGCATGTGAATATGAAATTCTTGATTCTCAAACACTTATTTGCAGTGCTTCAAGTCCATTTTCTCGCAGCATTAACGTCAGATGAATTCTGCCCTTTTAGAAAGTTCCCTTTCAGAAATTTCGACAAACTTAAACCCCGGGATCGGGATCAGAATTGAAATCTCGGGATCCCGTGCAAACCCTAATCAGAACAGCTTTCTCATTATTGCGAACGCCTTTCTTGCTGGAGGATTCAAGTGAATGTCAGTCGAGTTCGTCTGCAACTGGTAAAAAGAATGACCACTTATCCAGCTTCAAAAATCCGACATTCTCAACTCGATTGTTCACTGATTTTCAGAGGACCGCGGTGGCACTGTTGGCAGCTATCGTCTTCGATTTGGTGAAAGACTGTCCACGTCACTTTCAAGGATATCACAGACAAGTTCCACATTCCGAGCAAGGTAAGATTCCTACTGTTTTCTTGAATAGAAATCGTCCATTCATGTCGCCCACTCAATCGAAACTGCCCAAGTTTTTTTTGGGGTCGGCTTTTGGGATTGGCTCCCTGGCTTCCTATTGGCTTTTTCCACTCAGGGGTTGTATTACAATAAATCGTCGCTTATCCAAACTCCGCCTATCCGAACCGTTGCATGCGCAGTTGGTCACAGACATCATAGGTTGGACATTCATTGTACTGTGCCTACAGACCCTTAGTGCAGTCCAATTTTGTTGAACTGTAAGCAAGCAGCACTACTTTTATATGTCATGCCCCGTCCACGTTATTTGTTGAGCCTGTGCATGTAAAAGAGAGCATTTGTGCAACAGTGAAGGCTCAAGTATGCGATGCCTCACTTCCCTTTAAAACGATAAGTGTTTTCGGTTCTGCAGTGCCTTGCTTGATTCAGCGGCACCAAAGTTGCTTGAAAATACAAGATGAACATCCTGTAAAAAAACCAACCAAGATATGCCTCATTGAACCATCGTTCGATGGGGAAATCTACTGCCACAGATCTGAAGAGGCAGGAATCAGTGATAGAGAAAATTGAAGCAATATTATCAGCTACTGACATGCGAAGAGGAACAATAGTCTGTAGGAGTGGCTCACTGGAAAACTACGATGTATCATAGATTTAGAGCTTGAAACAGCAGTCGGATTGAACTACATAGCAATTATCAAGTCTGCATTCATTGAAAGATTTTGTTACCTTCAAAAGAGTGAGTAGCGGCGATTCAAGTAGTCTATAATCAACGACTTCTTCAATTCTACGAAGACAGCGAGCCACCCAATACCTTTTTGAATGGTTGATTGTCGGAAGCGGTTGATGGGCTGCACTTTAGTCTTCTTTCTGCATCATTGGAGATGCATACGTATGCTCATGGCTGAGAATTACGGTCTCGTTATTCGGAATCCTTGGGATTAGATTCCAATGAACGTCAAACTTGTCTTCGTGCAGATGTTCTCGCCATAGAAACAAGTTTCAAAACCCGTAAAGTTCGATTTCGGAAATTGTAAAGGATACTGAAATTCAATGATGAGCAAATATAGAATTTTCATCGGCGTCATATTATATATTTCGTTTTTTTTTGGATTGTTTCTGAGCCAGGTGACCTGCGTGGTGCAAATTTGTTTTGATTACATTTCATTGGTTGTCGTATTGGTACCAAACGCCTTTGATTTATGGGCTCTCATGACTGAGATTCTTCAAATCAATATTATGCTGTCATCAGTCGGCGTTTTGGAATGTTTTTGTTCACATCTGTGATGACTTCTTGATTGATAAAAACCGTCTCACCTTAAAATATTTCATGTGAATATTTACATCTGCCAAGTGGTGAAAACGCTTAGCCTACTAAAAATTTCCACTTCTGCACCCCTTAATGCTCAGTTGTATGCAATTTCTTCTCTAAATATTCGCCATTTCTTCCCGATCTTTTAACTGCTGAACAATTCATTCTTGTTGCTAGGCGCAATTCAAAAGGTGACTAAAAGCAAGCATATTCAGAGGTATGAATGGAATTGAAACGAGCCGTAGATCTGTGAGATATGAAGCCCTAGAATTTCAGGATCTTCGAACTTGGTCTTCATAGAATCCGTACTGGTTCAGTCTCCTACCAACTCCCATTGTCGATCGCTTCTTCCAATGAAAATTACTCCATCATTATTCAGAGATCAAAACGTCCAATAAATCAGAGAAATCGCACACATTTCTGTCACATTGTCGTCGTTTGCAATTTTTATCGAAGGAATGCACTATGAAAACTTCGTTTGACGTAATGCACTCTTAATTTAGGATGCGAAAACATGAACACTTTCGAAACTGTTTTGAATTTCATTGCACACAAATTATTGCGTTGATGCATAAGTTCGTGTGCTTTTATTCAAATTAAATTCCATACACCAATCGATTGCGTGCTTTCTGCTCTTCGCAACTGTGTCAGATGATCTACAGCAATTTTGTTTCCTTTGGATCATCAGCGGGACGAAATGAATTGTCAGGTGGGCGAAAAAACGCATTTGCGACAAGTGCTACTTCGTGCATTTAATCAGGACTCAACAACGGTCGCTTGTGACATTTGCACCGTATACGGTGCTGATAAAAACAGCCCAGAAATGGTTTGCGAGGTTCGCGGAGGGTGAAAGACGTTGTGACAGGCCAGTGGAGCGTCTACGATGTTGGACCGCTGAACCTTGTTGCTCTCGCTCAAAACGTTTGGGACCCACGCACCGAACTTCTGAACCTTTCCTGTCGCGTACAGGTGTCATACAACAGTGGACTGGTCACAGGTCATTGCCCGCGCCACCAGTCTTCTCGTGGTTCGACGCGGATTCTGACGGATGAGAACATTCAGACATCCCTAGTCGAGATGTCTGAATGTTCACATTAAGAAGTTGGATCCGACCTGAGCGCCACTCGCCCTCCAGGTCGAAGTCACTCTTCGCGAATCTCGCAAACCATTTCCGGGCTGTTCTTACCAGCATTTCATCATTTTCGTATATGGCGCAAATGTCACAAGCGACCAGTGAGTCCTAATTGAATGCACAAAGTAGCACTTGTCGAAAATGCGTTTTTTCTTCCACCTGACACTTCATTTCGTCACGCCGCAGATCCAAAGAAAACAAAACTGCGATCGATCGTCTAAAACAATGGCCAAGAGCAGGAAACACGCTATCGATTGGTTTATGACACTCCTTCGGAAAAGTGGACTTTCGCCGGAGTAATTCAATTTGAATAAAAGTGCACGAACTTATGCACCAACTCAATAAATTCGTATTATAAAATTGTATTGAACGATAAGAAAATTTTCGATATCTCTCATGCTCAAATAGTCGTGATTGTTCTGTTCTCGTTCACATGATGTGATCTACGCATGTTCTAGCAATAGAATTGCAAGACTGAATCTTTAATTTTGGCAAATGTCAGACGAGTTCATGGAGATAATCCAACAATATGAATTTTTCAAAGGCGATGACATCACTAATAATAGTGCAGTAGGCGGTTGCAGAATGTTCATAGTCTTTTGGCTATCGTGTTGCTGTGCGTGCTTCTGTTATATGTAAGCATTGGCTAACAAAAGCTGATTTTACACGAAATTCGTGAATATGAAATTCTATCCATTGAGTACTAGTGGTGTTGAATTGGTGATGTGATTAGAAAATCATAAATCTATCGGAGAATATTTCCATCTGCCAATCAGTCTTCACTAATGAGGTTGTCTGTCGTTAGACCTTAATGAAATTATGTCTCTTAAGAATAAAGTTTCTTTCGAATCAGCCCTAAAAGCGAAATTTCTGAATGCAAATCGTGTTTTTTTTTCAGTGTTACCATGGTATTTATGACATTTTTGAGAGTTCGAGCACGGCTCATGAATTAATCTGCTTTTCGTCACATTTTGCTCGCTTATATCGTAGCTGGGACTTTTAATTTCCTTTCATTCAGATTTTTTGATAACTGTTTTGAGTGTTTGCGAAGTTGGATTTGGATTCGGAGCAAGCATTCAATGTCTACTCATCTCAGATGGAAGCGCATATCTCATTCAAGCTTTTGATACCAATTAGCACACGTCTCTTATGAACTGCTCTCTACAAATCTCGGTTTTCACTTATTCAACACCTATGAAACAAGCCAATCCATATGTACCGATTATCCGACATGTTATTCTTTTAATGTGTCTAATCTCTGAGCAGAAGAATACGTAGACCATATTCCTCCTGTTCACTCAGAATCCATCACTATCAATACAATTAGTAGGCTTTTAAGGTGTTAACATTATATTAATATTACACTAACGATGCGTTAAAAGCGTATGCGAATCATATCTTCCATAAATCCTCGCAGATATTCCAGCTATCCACATGAATCGAAGCCAGTTGATTGCTTCTACAGCCAGCTTTCTGTTGACTTTACAGAATTGAGTGGAACGTTAATTAGATCTAATTGAAACTATAAATAGAAGTGTTTCACATGCATGACGCTCATACTGCATAATGCATGATATAATATGTTTATCATCGACATGCCTTTCACATATTTCGCGTTGTATTTTCATTTTCATTTTCAATATTTTCCCATTTCCTTCTTTATGTACCACGTAAATTCAATGTTTGGTTTGTGGGATGGATTTTGATGAATAAAGAGTTCGCATATAATTTTTATTGACTGTTCATTGTGTTCCCATGGGCTAGCAGCGATGATTAGATACGTCATTTGTGAGTTTTGATCAACGTTGACATTGACAAATTACTGCGGCAGTATGTTACCATTTAATAGGAATTTAGTACAACATCACTGCAGATAAAGTTCATCGCGTAGCACATCCAGAAGCTTTGTGGGAGCCGTTGGTTCCTCATTCAATTATCCGATCTCGTAAACAATTGTTTAACAATTGTCTATTTCCTACAGATTGGTGTGCTTGCTTGGTGATTGATCAGTCATTAGAGTTGTTTTTATCGCGGACCTGAATGCGCTCTTTTAATGTTATTCCAGTTCACGTCTCAACTTATTCCGAGCTTCACGATGAAAACAAAAAAAAAACATTTGTTTATGAGAAAATATTTTCATAGTAGCAATATAAATGAATGAATGTGTTTTTCAGGGCATACAGTGCGAGTTGCTCGATGCCTGCATACGGACCTGATGGACGAACGCTCGTTAAAGGGGCCACTATCACGACGACATCACCACGGCCAAGGTTCGAAGGAACTGCATTGTCATTGCCTGGCTTATTGAGAACCTCCTCTAAAATATTCATATTCAGTGATTATAATTGAAACGAATCGAGAAACTGATCGTGAATATCGCTGTGATACGTCTCCTAGCCTTGACAAAATGTGATAGTTTTTTTCACTGTGTTGCTCGACGAATTGAGCACATTTCGGTAGTTTCAAATTATGTGCCAACTGGTAGAAGAGGATCGAAAATGATGATATGTTGAACGAGTGTGCTCATTAATTTTGTGTCTCTTCGAGAAGAAAAGACATCATCACGCCACCAATATGTTCATGTCTCGTTTCAATTAGTGCATATTCTTCGAAAAAAATTTAACTTTTTCAAGTTTTCCAAGCCGAACGAATTTTTCTGCTTAAGCAGCACAAATAATGAGGTCAACAATGTCATTTCTTATTTCTAGTCGTAAAAGAGAACGACATTCTATTCGCATATGGTAGAATTTTCATGTTTTCAATAGAGACACACAAACACGTTCCATTTTCGATTGTTGAAAGTTTTTCTCGAATTGCGTGCATTTAATGCGAATGACGTTTTATGCACATTCTATTTGGACTCATTCAGCAATTCGGTCTGAGCATTCCATTTCGCCGTTGATGTGTTGTTGTTATGAGTAGTGAACTTTGTGTAACGAACTGTTGAGCCTTTGGTGCTTTTTGTGAGTTCGTGATGCGGTGCATTCGCGATGGAATTGTTGTGTTCGTTTGACACGCAACATTCATGAGTGTCTTCTGAGAACTCGTCAACCTTTCGTTCACTCATTGAGTTTCGTGTGTTCATTCGAATTAATATTAATGCATTCTTTGTGCAATTCAGTCACTTCATCGTCGTTACTCATTCATTCATTTTTTCTGTTGTTGAATGAACAAAAATTATTACATTTCGAGAATTGTTAGTGAATTTTTCATTTTTGAGTCATCACGAATGGAAGTTGAAGGGATCGAACGCAAAAAAAGATTGTTTTAGGGGTTATTCCCGAACTCGAAACTGATGGATTTTCTAAAGTTTAAAGTGATTTTCTGAGCTTTCAACGAATATGACAACATTATGTGAACTGATCTCTCACACGAATTTCTCAAATGCTTCAATTGATGCTGATTTAATTGTTGATTGATTTCTGCAGGAACGCGGCCAACTTGAATCGGCGATTTGGTCGGAGCTGCGATTTTACGGACCGGCCACGATCAAGTCTCGAGGATCCACGATTATCCGAGAACCCAATCGCACAGGTCAGTTGACGTTCATCCAGTAGAGGGGGGAGGGGGACGAGGAGGGGTCTGATGCGGTAAGGGAAAGGGGGGGTGGCGAAGAGGAGGGGCGGATGGGGCAAGGGGAAGGGGGATCAGCTCATCTTCTCCAGCTTTTTTGGCGACTAGTTTTTGTGCATTGTACACATTAGCAGCACCTGACTCCTGATTTGCACTAAGCACTTTGGATGAGGAAATAGCAATTTCAGGTGAAGTTTGTGGTCTAACACAGTCTTTGTGGTGAATATCAAGAATGTGGTGCTCTTTTGCCAGGAATTCTCTCATTTCATGTTACCCAGTATTATCTTACTTCAGGATCTCTATTAGGCAACTCTGTTATCTGTAACGCTTTCCAGTTTCAGTTGGATTTCACGGCCAACGGAGCTATCTTCATTTTGCTCTAGCCCGAGGTCGTTTCAGATTTCTTCACTGGACTGCAAGAATTTCAAATAAATGTTTTTCTTGGTCGTGTGAATCATAAATAATTCAGCCTATTCCTACTTGAATAATAACAGTAATGGATCACAAATTAAGACGTATATGTATCGGCTGCGTATGACACACATCACGATTATCGAACTATTGCGCAATATCCTTTACGAGCATTTGGCTATAGATCAACAAAACTCACTTTAATCAGATGAAGTAGCGAATTCCATTTCTGTTGTTGCATCAGTTGCTATGGTGAGTGTTCAGAAATGTGATTTACAGTTCACAGAAGAAACAATGAAATTATTCCTGTGATGAGCTTTCGCTAAATTCATTTCATATGCAAAACAATGTGCCCAATACGCTATCAAATTACGCTAAAATGCATCTTGTATGTACTATCTTTTGTGATTCCTCAATAAATGTTACGTATTCGTGATATTTGATTGTCTCATTGCTTTCATCGAGAGATTCTTCGTAACAAATATTCAAATAGAGTGCTGGAAATACGACGCCCAAACGAAATATCTGTTCCGTATTCTTTGTCCTCTCATTTCCGATAAATTCGTTAGCATTCGATCTGTACTTCTTTATTTTTTCTACTTTTCTGTGAAAGTAACTTCTTTCGAAATTGACTTTATTTGAGCTTCAGTATTTCGTTTTTTCCCTGAGCTTGGCTGAACATCCACTTTTTTGGCAGATTACAAGTCATAAGTAATTCTTCATTCGTTTGCGAATGTCACTATGAAAGGACTTAATAGTTCAGAGAGGGATTAACTATTTGGTAATCTGGCATTCGAGATTGGAAACATTCAAAAATGAGTCTCGGAATCAAACACTAAGAAGCCATGGATTTGACTCCAAATAAATGAAACCAGTAGACGCATGCATCAATTAATAACTCTCCATAAACTGTGCGTCTTTGATGGCAGAAACATTTCGAATCAATCGAAGTACTCATATAGAATGCTGCATGAATTTATAATGCGAATCGTTCAAATTTTGGAACCTCCTCAAAGCATAAACACATATGCTTGATGCTCATTAGGTAATCATGGAATGTCAAGTTTAATTTTTCATCACTTAATTTATCGCGATCAATAAGGCTGATGTCTTCAGTGGATAATTGTTTCCGTGGTGAATCGAAATTCTCTTGATAAAATTTGGTCATACTCTTACGTCGATGTTATCGTCTTATGGCAAACTCTTCACCTCTGTCATATGCCAGAGAAATTCATAATTCATGAAAAAATTCATTATTGCCTACAGACCTATTTTTTTCGATCATCAGCACTATCGTCCTGACGACGACGATTTCATCTGAATTTCTGGCAAATTCGTCTTTGTTGCCACAATTCACTCGAACAATTATTTTAGAAGTGAAATTTTTTTTGAAACCAATCGATTGAAAAGTCATATCGAGATGATGGGATTGGATTACCGCTTGAGCGTCCATCATCTTTGATGTGATGTTATAATAATGCCCCGTAGAGAACAATAACGTTTGTTCAATTTTGCTCCATTCAGAGGACCTTTTCGCTGGATCGGCGAATGTTTTATTGAAGCAGCGAGCGCATTCAATGTAACTCAATTTTGAGACTCTTCCGACATATGCATGCGTTTAGTCGATGATTGCGCCATTTTTGTTCGATTCTTGAGACGCTTCAGGTTGTTAATTTTCGACACTGCTTGAAGGCTGAGTATTGCAATTAGTTGTTGTTCATGGAACGGTCCTTTTTCATTTCCATCTATTTTATGAGGTACTTCACAGTAGTGTTGCTCATCAGATTGTTCCACTGAAACAGCTTCTGCGTTTGCGCGATGTTCGCATACAAATTACTCGTCATGATTACCTTTCTTTGATTTATTCATTCTCTTGCCATACCACTATAGCATCTTCATTTGGCATCACTGATACTGGAACGGTGCAAGCTACTTCAGGAGATCTGGTGACAAGGCAGCAAACAACAACATCGTTGTAGTATTATTTGCGTGATTGTTTAAAGTTTTCAGTAATATAATTTGAACAGTGTAATTTGATGCACTCACTTGAAATATTTCGTAGGCACTCTTTAATGTCGCTTTTATTCTTGTTGTTTACATTGACGAGCATGCATGCATGTATCCATCGCCGTGGTACGTCGAAGTAATTCTTCAGTTTGTCTTCAGCGCAAATCGAATATATTCTCAGCAATTACACCATTTTGCGAAAGTTCAAATAAATTCCAGTGGATAAATAACACAAATCCCCGCGGCTCAATTCCGCAATCGTTTCAGCAACACTTATGTATCCATCTTTTTCATCGTTTCATCACCGCAATCTTCCATGCCAATCTTCCACTATATGGACAGATTCGACTCGATTTCCTTTCGCAGTATCGTACTACCCCATCCATCCATCTATCCATCGTACCTTTTCAGGTTCACGGAATCACTTGACGAAATGATGCATTTCCTCAGCGGGAATATTCCCTTAACTGATTGTCAGTCAATTGAGAAAGATCTTTAGTTGCACGTATTTCTGAGCGATACTTCCGCATTGCAAAAATTTCTAAAGTCATTCTTTGCTGCCAGTGTAATTTTGAAGATGACGTTGATGCCGGAAAGCATGCTGATATCAAGAAATCTTTCGATGCAAAATGATCTATTCGCTTGTGCACCAATCGGATATCAATAAGGCAAATTGTTTGAGTCAAGATATCAGTGATGCAAATTGCTTGTTGAGTCAACTACTTTTGGGAGAAAATTACTCTTCTATTACACATTCTTCAGCATGTATCGACACACTCGCTTCAAAATTGACCATATGAACCGTCCTACCCAGACTTATGTCAACCGTTGAAAGCACGAACCCCCAAATGCTCAGACTACTAATTAGAATTTCGAATACGAGTTTCTTAAACTATCATTGAGCAGGAAGTGCAATGGGGCGGCTCATTCTGTGTAAAATTTCCACTCAAATATCCTTCACCATAATTTCTTGATGTTATCAACAGACTTTTCTCAAAAAGAGACCAATCGTCTGAATCTGTATAATTTATTGAGATGGATTCGACTCTCACGTTGTTTTACGATTACACGTAAGCTTTTGACCCTATATTTCAGTATCACAAGAAAGATTGTAAGTGGAAAGATAGCGTAAGTCGTAGTCATTCTTTGTACACTAGCAAATCAATGCAGTGGAGTGCAGAGTTTTATGAAGACTGGAAGTGCATCTTTAGAAATCGTATTATATTCTTTATCAATTGATTCACATTCAAACGGATTCAATTCAATAATCATGCAGTCAAAAAATTTCAAATGTTCAATTCTTTTTAATATTACGTATAGTCAGGATATTCATTCATTCATTCGGTGGTAGGATTTATGAAATCCATTGATTATCCTCTCCTCGCATTCATTGTCACATCGAATTTCAATTTTTGATAACGACTTTTTTGAATATTTAGTCGAGAAGTTGTCATTCGGATAATTATTTGACCTCATATTGTAGTTCATCGTCAGTTAGTTTTCTGCGTTCATATCTTGGTAAAAGTGCTCATTGTAGGAATTGCGCAAGAGTACCATTAGTTTCACAAATTTAATCCCTGATAAAATGGCCTTTAATATTCATTTCTTGGATGAACTTACAAGATTCGTTCAAATCGTATCGCGATTGTCGTAACGACGATGAATCACTGAGGACTTCATTAATAAAATCTTTTTTTACTGATTCACTGCTTTTGTGCATTTTTCTTTCTCATTTTCCCTGCTTTCTTTTCGACTGAATGTTTATTTATTTCTCGACTAATCATATGATTTTGCGAAAGTTTAGTTGAATGAAAGCTGTGGTAAGAAGAGGGCGTTCTCATTGGTTGCTCATGAATTGTTTATGTTACGGATTTTGGAGGATGGATTAGGACGTTGATTTCGGAAAGTTTTCATGTGAACTTGAACATTCATCTGTGCACATTGCGTAAATTCAAATTCCAGATATTCTCACGTGGTGGTTCACTTAAAAGTAGAAGATGAATGAGATAAAATTTTGTTTTTCGATATATTCCACTGAATTGATCTAAATTGTAGGCGACATTCCAGGCTCGTCATTCAGAGCTGATGCCCTGCAAATTTGCGTTCAATTGCATATGTTTGAGTTTATTTCCCATTTGTTCTGCATTTTTGCTTAATTTCCAATTTTCAAGCAAATGAAAGTAATGTGTTCTGTTTGCACTGCACACATCTGCTCGTCATCATTCTATGAATTCGTTCATCTGTTTTTTGACGTTCGGCAGAAAATTGTCATCTTAATTTTTACAATTTTGTTTTCTTTTGCATTTATTACACTCCGAAAGTTTCACAAAGTGGCCGATAGTCTCACAACTTCTTTCCAAAAATACTCAGCGGTTTCAATTTTCTCAAAATGTCGTTAATTCAACATTTTAAGCTTCATACCCAATGCCCAGTCTTCATAAACAAATGTTTCCGACCATGTCAACCATCCTATTCGATGTATATTCTGCAAAAAATCTCCCAATTTGCTGAAAGTATTGGCTGAAAAATCTAAAGCAGATGAAAATTAATATGCTATTTGCTTATTTATCTCGAAATCACTCCCATTTCTCTCTATTTAGTGAACGTTCGGATTCTCTTAACTTATGCACAGCTTTTTTGATAAATTACGTCAATATGTTTTGCCATCAGCAATTGTATTGCTCGAATCATCATTATTTGCTGCAAATGTTCGCATAAATTAGTCGTCCATTCGAGCTGTGGACACCTCTGATGGGATTTCGCTCTAAATAGATTTTCATTTATTTCAATTAATAGTCACTTCGCTGAGATTAACATTCGTCTTCAAATTTTCTGCGTCTGAATCTATCAACCCATTCATTCTAACCCATTCATTGAATCTATCAACACACAAAATGATGTCTTTTACTAGGTAAGAGCATCATTAAGCACGTTTCGTATGCTTCAGTTGATTTATTATTATTAAACATATTACTATTTGCCTCAGAACACGTCAAACAGTTTATTTTACTATTTGTCTCGTGAATGCAATGAAAGTACGATGAAAACAGAGAAATATCCCGTTCGTTACTGCGGACAATTATCGTAGCAAATTTTACGTATTTCTGTTCAGTAAATGACTTACTATTAGTTGTTTTCGCTTATTCAATGGTTCGTTGCCATATCAATTGTATGTGTCGTGAATGAACGCGTTTCAACGTTGACACATTTCTCGATTACTACTGAATTGTTTTCCTGTATTAGGAATACGAGCGACGCATGAAGCATGTGGCTGTATTGGATTTTTAATAGCGCGATGAATTGAGTAATATAAGTTGAGCTTGTTTTATCTTAATGGCACCGCAACATCGATGGTGTTTATTAGTGGTGGCTGCATTAGGAATCGCTGTGCAAACGCATCCTGTTCAGTAATCCATCGGTGAATCGTTCGTTATATTGCCGTCTCCAAATTATGCTCGTCGATTTGGAAATGCAGGCATCCATCTCTATCATGGTCTTTGATAAGTACTGATATCAGCAGGTATCAGTATTTATCTGGAACGTACGATCGTGGCGAGTAATGATCATGGATTCTTTATTAAAGGATAAATTGAATGCTCGTTCGGAGGTTCTGAAGTGAAGCTGAAGCGAAACACAGTGTGTGCACTCGTGTGCTTATCGTTGAATTATTTATTGACTGCTTTCAATATTTCATTTTTTATCATCCATTGATATCAACATCATCATCGTAATGGAATTGTGTAATTTACCTGAAGATGAGATTGCATCATCTTCGAGTTTTATCAATCAGTTGCCATCAACACGTCCTAGACGCAGTAGAGCATCGTCAATGTTTCTGGTGAGTTTCAAAGATGATTTTATGAAGTATTTTCGACATATTTGTTTATGAAAATATAGTGTTCATTTAATTGGCACTCTAACTTTCAAGGACTTCAACGTTCCATTGTAAGCTGGACGAACGAATAACATTGCTGACTTTCACATGGAAACCCACAAAATCGTCTTTTTGAATTAACATTTTTAGTGCTTTTCAGTCAGTGATCAGTTCAGCCTGGAAAGGGAAAGTAAAGTGTGAAGTTTGTTTCATGTTCACACTTTCATAAGAAATTTCTGTTTAGCAATGATCTCAGATCGGGTTTGGAAAAGTTTATTTCAAATCCGCGTGACATTGTTCGGTGAATATCCGTATTCAATTGAAATAACGTTAGCGGGGCATGTTCTTGTCGAGGCTCCCACTTCGACGAATTACTCACCAAGGGGCCGACTTGGTTCTCGACGAGTTGTTCCCTCCTCCCTCAAGCAGAAGTTGTTACTCCATAACGAACAGTAATTTTGAGCAATCAAATTCAAAAATTTTTCTCACATTCACAAGAGAAATTGCTCCGAATTATGTTCTTTTTTAATGGATTAGTTCAGACTAAGTGAATAAATGGATTACGTCTCAAACCGCACTCTCTGTTATTAATGTAGCATCGATGAAATGCTTCGCACCTGTTCAGAAAATCTCTTTGTACCACCACAAGTCAGTTATTTCAAGCGGTGCTGCAAAAGTATGCAACACCCACCCACAATTTCGATGCAGTTTAATCTGAAATATTTGCACAATATCCAAGAGGAAGATTATGTCGTAAAATTATAAGCTTTTCAACAAATAATTGTCACGTGTAAAAGATGAATCATCAAACATCACTGATGAACAGTTTTCATCTGCAAACTAACCTATTCATAAACCACCCCATCTATTTTTGTGATCAACAATCCTTCAACAGCAGCAGCATTTATCCGTCGTCGATTTCATCCGTGTTATTTCTGCAAACTCTCTCATTTTTAATCCTCATCATATGATCAGCAAAGTTCCACTCGAAATGATCCTCCCTCAGACACTTATCTATGATGAGTTATGATTTCGTCGTTATTGAGATAGATCACATAGAAGAGAGTTGAACTCAGATTTGTTTTCATCTCGGCCTTTCTCATTTCAGTTTTTGTTTTGGGTCGTGACCTTGTTCAACAGGCTCATCATTTTGTTATCTCATTTATCGTTTCACTGTACCATAGCATAATTTCATTTTTTATGCTTGATTAGTGAGTGGTTCGGAAGTTGAATTATTAAAGGAGTATTACAGAAACGACGAACGTTGTCTATTCGCATTAAGTTATTAAAATGTTGAGGCGTGACTTATGATGAGAACAGCAATATACGGAACGATGAGTTTGGGATGAGATAGGGCAGTTACAGGAATCGATGAATAGGCATTGTTTTGTGCGTGAATGATTTTGTTGCTATGTTCAGATAAGCGAGCTGAATATCTGGCGATATCCGCAGTCATTACAACTTTTATGCAGTTGATAGGACTTAAGACGAAGCTACAAGTAAAGATGTATGTGCAGATGTGACTCACATGGCGTGATTCAGCATATTTCAGACATTTAAGAGTAGAATGCACTTTTGAGTATGATACTTTATGTTTTGGTGTGTTTATAAGGGTGACGTTTAGAGTCTGAAGGCGTTTGTATCAATGATGTATGCTGCAAGGTTGAATAGGTGATCAGTAAATTTGTGATACAAAATAACAATGCTAATGTATGAATTAATAGGAGAGAATGGAAAGTAATGTTGTGAGTTCGCGACATGTTCTGTATGTAAGGCTCAGATTCGTTGTATCTATAATTCATCATTAATCGTCAGTCATCCATTGACGAGGACCCCTTTTCTTTTCAGGAATTCAGTCGATAAATTTTTTGGTCAGTCGTTCGAACGTTGTCAGCGAATGATGTTTTGATGTACTCTTCGACATTTTTATTAGCGTCTCGTGGGAATCAGTTTAATTAATGAAATTTCATAGCCTTCCAATTGCTAAATGACTGCTGTGCACTGTCCAAATTGTTTTTTGAGTTCGAATTCCCATTTCGAAAATTAAATTTACATCATATTTAGTGAGCTATTGAAATTATGAATATGCACTCCCTCTTCCGCTGTTTGTGGTGTTCAAAAGAATAGAACAGAACACTTCGAGGAAGAAGAATGCGAAGAACAGAACGGAATAGACTAACTGAACGGTGGAATAGAACATAATACAGCAGTTTGCCAAAAATTTGATACAGAAATATCACTGAGTCCTGGAAAAATCACTGGCAAATCATCACCTTATGAAAGATTACTGGAAACCGAATGGCATCAACACTTCCTAAAGCTCTGAACACTTTTTCTGTTTTATTTGCCACTTCACATATTCCCTTGGAACTTTGATCATCAGGCAAAACTTCTTGAACATCTTCAATGGGTCACATTGACAACCTCATCATTTTGCAGCTTCCATCAATTTTACGTTCCTCTCAAATACTTGCGAATTCAATGCTGTCAAAAATTTGTTTCAGTCATCAAATGTCTGTTATACACGACACGGGAAATATGCATTTGAAAATCGTGTAATCACGCAATAATCGCATGATCATTTGTCTACAATGAATTAGCGCTCATCTCAGTGCACAGTTTTCTATTGGATTTTTGCTTGAATTGCATTGCAAACGTAGTCGATTTTATCGTTATGCGCAATTGAGATGTTTGTTTGTGGAACATCTGCGGCTCGTCATCACCACTCCTCCAACTGATATGCCACCAGTTCCGATCCATTGTTCTGAATTAAATAAGGTGCTCAAGTAACGACGTCGTTCAAAGATCGTGCCTCGTTCTCGACTCGTACAACTATCGATAATCACATTTATATCTATCCCTCTGAATGATCCTCCAAATGACATCTCACTGCATCATTTATATCTCGCTAGATGATCCTCCAAACGCTAACGAAATCGCTGTGTTCAGATCTGAATTGAAACACGAAAATTGATTTAAATATGGTTGGGCTGTTATTTGCATGGGTGTTGTTGGGGAGGAATTGAAGATATATTGACGATAGAATGCTGACGAATGGGTATTAAGTGGTGAACAATAAATAAACGGAATCTGTAATATTAAAGGAATGAGATATGAAGTGGCAATAAATCGAAAATATTGGAATATATCACAAAATCAGCTGTTAAACAGGATGTTTGGTTTAATCTTATACACTGGATCAGATAACATTTGATAGATTTGGTTTGTCGGTTTGCACCTGACTCGTGTGATTTTGCAATAAATATGCCAACTGGATGGAATAACATTGTCGAAACTGAGCGTTTTTGAGTTTTGCCCCATTTTTCAACATTTCGTTACCAACGACACCGAGATTCCACAGAGATTTTGGATAGACGTGTAGTCGAATGTTCAAGTTATATGGATTCGGTCGGTCGACGGATCATCGCGCTGATATGAAGGGAATTGATCGAAGTGATGGCGTTATACTCGTCAACGATGATTACTGTCAGGTCTGAGTACTCGATAAGGGATCAGTTGTCGATTCGTTGGGTCACAAATACGGATTGCGTTGTGGTGTCACTATCGCATTAATTTATGATTATTTGAATGGTCGTGATTTTGCGTTGCGAGAGCCGATGAATTTGGGAATGTCTGATTGCATTTCTCAGGAATTTTGCATCGATTCACATTTGCATGTGCTATGAAACGTTAGTAACGATATATGTATACATAGAAATTTTCTTCTTTGAGTTCAATTCCAACGTCACAAGGGAGTTCTTCAATTAGCTATCTGCAACACACTCAATTGAAAACCTATTTTTCTTCTTCGAATTCGTCATCGTCATACGTTTTTTTACCTTCCGCCATCCTCAAATTTCATGTGATTCTCATTTGCGTGCCTTTTTATTGAGTATTTTTTCAAAATTTTTTGGTTGAAATTGATTTCGAAAAGCGAATGGATATTGTGAGGATTAACAAAGCCTGTACATTTATGTGAAGCTTCGGGATTCCCGATTCCAAGATTTTAGCCGGAATGACCACTCTTCAATCATGGTGTCAGTCCCCTCATTAGTTCTTTTTTTCTCATCTACCCGTTTTGTTTTTTTAATTTCCATGGAAAGGTCTTTAAGTTCCGTGTAAAAGTTTGCCTCAGTCTGGACCGTGGATATAAAATATTCAATAATATTGGAGAGCATTTCGTAGTCATTTTCGTTTCGCAGCGATGCGAATGCTCAATTCGGAAATTGGATCCACGTTGCTTGCGATTGGCTGCACACCGATGACTTTCTATTTCTGTCGATAGATAGACAAAATCGAGAAAAATTGCTTTGCGAATGAGCTGAAAGGATCCGAAATATTGTCGGCATTTGCAATCGCGCAGAATTTTGCGCCTGGAATGAATCGTATCGTTTGTTCGTTCACAAAACAAACGCACCAATCGCCGACGAGTGATACCATCTTTCTGTGTGACATTCACGCTTTTCAACAGACCGATTCATCTTGTCGTCAGTTCTGACAAATTGAGAGATTTGAGGTTCTTTTGAAAGCGAACGTTTCTGTATTGTTGTTCATTTAGATTTCTTTTCGGTCATATGAATAATTCACAATTAAACTTCGCGAAGCACTTCATGGAAAGGTCGATGAATTTTCTGGTTGAAATAACACACGGTTGGGTTGGCTGAATTCCTCGGAAAAGTGCTTCAATAAAACGTGTCATTTTTTTGGAAGTGCATTTTGAAGAGTGAATCGTGCGAAGCTTTTTCTTTGAAAATTTCGTGACAAAAAAGCTGAGTGAGTTTTGTTAGAAAGTTTTAGTTGCTCATTGGAATTCGAAAATTCGTTCTTGAATCGATATGGTTTCGTTTTGTGCCTGCTTTTTGATTTGGAAAGCCTATGAATTCTTGCCGTGAAACAAAAACCATCACATGAGCATATTTTCTTACGAGTTTATTGCATCTGCTAATGAGAAACATGTTGCTCGATTGTTTACCGACGTTAATTAAGTGTCTTCTGCTCGCATATTTAACAGCAAATCAGTGTGAGTGCAATGGAGATAATTCGAAAAACTGCCATTCGATTCCGCTTGATTGCCCATTAATGTGAACGTTGATTGTTTTCTGACACCGTTGTTGGTGTTTACTGTTTTAATATCGATTGCAAGATTTGGCGTTTTTTTTGATTCGCAATAATTAAAATCATTCGTACATTCTCAATCAGCAAATACACCCTTTGGTTGCAGCTGATTTTCACATTTCCGATTCGAGTCAATTTTGTCATGAATTCCATTCGCATATTCCCTATTGAATGCTCTTAAATAATCTTCTTACACATCGTCGATGCAGTAGATCGACTCTATTTTCATATAAAAATTTCAACTGTCTTCAGTCATATGGTCCCCTCATGAAATTCCACTAAAATCATGCTTCAACGCTTATCGGTGTTATCGTACGCAAGTTATTAATCACATTATGAATGCACTGCCATCCTAAGTAATCCCACTTCAATTGCACCTACTATCAATTCCACCTTCACTCAGTACTCATATAAACGGGTATTCACTTGCATTTCAGCTGATGATTATCTATTTTAAATCGCTTACATTCGTTTTTTTGCCATTCCGCTTGCTGGATGCAACAAAGACCATATAAATCTCATTTATCCATAGCGCGCATCCGAATGGTCGTATATACCGATATCCACTTGCTGATGAAGCTTTCAATCTCCTCAAATTCTCAATGATCCATACGTCCAAGTTCATCAACTTATATCCGTCATCCTCTGTTAGCAACAACTGTAGCTAATGAGGATGCAGAATTTGAAAATTGTAAAACTGAAGAAGTCTAAAATGGTTTTAATGCCTCTCATATTGTTCAGAGACTTTTTCATCTCAGGTTCTAATGCTTGTCGATATATCATGCTTTCATGGAGGTATAACAAAAGAAAAGCTTGTGAGGGTGTAATATGTGCACAAAAAATGGTTTTTGATAAATTCTCACCATGGTGAACTTCATTTAATGATGGTAATAAAGCGGTATTTGAGGTGTAAAAAACGAAACACTCTATTTTCAGAGGCAGTGTGTCATATTGCAAACATATCTGAACTTGATAATAGAATCCATCAAATTTTAGGTCAGTTCGGATATCTTGCGTCTTAGTGGTTACTCGAATCAGTTCCGAACTCTACTCACCGGTCGGAGTGTGCAACGTCGAGAGTCTGGGCCAGGAGCACTCATTCAAGATATCGATGGCAAGAAAGGTTTATGTCATTCATTTCCGCCAAAAAAAGTTTCCACTTCCATCTTAATTCCATAGAATTTTTTGAACGATTTTTCAGCTGCTTCAATCATTTTTGCTTCTGCTGAATTTTATGAACTTCTTCATATTTCATTCATTCATCAAACATTCTTGAAATGAAAATTTTTGTGATTTTCCATAGCTGACTACTTCTGATTCAATCGCTGATCAGCTGAATATAATCTTATTTCAATGTGCTTAATCCACTTATCCTTTTCGTTCAGTTATTTGTTAATTAAGGAACCGCTCTCAACTAGAGCTTGCTTTTATAAGCTGAATTTTCTCTCCATTTCCATGTCTCCATATCACGCGCAAAATCATTCGAACTGATCACTGCTAGGTGATATACTCATAGTCAATCTTCGCCATAAGGTTTCGCGTGAACATAAGTTGTATGGGATGCTTCTGAGCAGCTTACTTTTGTCGTTATGTGCTCCAGCATTTCTAAGTTACATGTGCCAACGGCCATTGCTGGCGCATTACAAGCAAATGCATAGCTGTCGTGTCAGCTGCAATCGGAATTTTGCACTTGTTGCGTGCTAATAAATAATGACCTCGTTAATGTACTGTTGTTAGCCTCTAAAGTCGCAAACATTTTGCACGGCAGTCATTCTATTGCTCAATCGAGCGAGTTTCTTCTTCATTGATGAGGTTTCTTGGCCGTTCCATTCATGACATGTCATGTTAAAAAGAAACTCATTCATTCTATTATACTTCGCAAAATCAACTACACTAAACCAATATGTCATCATCGTTCATAAGATATGCATCCATTTGTGAATTCTTCAACTGTTTCGTTCAACTGGACAGGACGACAAATTTGGTGTGTATATAGGCCAAATTCCATTGGTGAAAAATCATGTTTCAGAGCGAGATAATAATTTTTCAAACAGTCGCCAGTATAATGTTCTCAAGACATTGAGATATTTGATCAGAGTGTTTCGGAGTCGACCTCTCCTTGCTTGCTGATCAACTTTGAAGCAGTGTCAAAGAATCTCATAACATTTCCCGGATTGCTTTTCTCGTTATACTATCAAACAATGTGTATATGTGTTCACATTAATCTAATAATAGAATCTATGTGATATGAAAAATGATTTACAGCTATGAAGTGACAGAACAATGGGCTCAATGATTCATGAGCAATGAGATTTCCTTGGAAGCTTTTAAAATCATCTTTGTTTGTGTTTTGTTTCTTTTGTTAATCAAAAATAGTCTTCATAAATTGCTGATCATTAGGGCTTTGAGAAAAAACTTTCCTTTTTCATAACTTAATACGTTGATTTTATGAAGTGCCTCTTCAACAACTGTCGTTGGCTTTTTTACTGACGTGAGTTATTTTGAATGTATTTCGAACTTCTTGAGTATGATTTAGCGATCAAGCAAACGAGAATCTCATTTGGCTCAAATGGTAATAGTTTGCAGGTACACTGTTCTTGTGAACTGTTTGCTATTAAGTTATTGGTTGCAGTACAACTGACAATGTGAGCAATCATTCAGAAGCGCATTTTTGAATACAAAACAACATTTTGAAAAATACAGTTCTGTATTCAAAAAAATGCATTTTGAATGAAAACTTTACTGATAGTATGTTTGAGGGATTTGAACACGTTTTCTGAGGCAAAGGCTATGTGCGATTAAATGAGAATGTTTGTTTGTATGCATTTGTGAATGAACGCAAATTTTTTTCCTTTCAATATTCATATTTATGTGAATGAAAACGGAATAGATCATTTATGTAAATTCAGTGAAGCATTTTGTCCACTTTTTTCGAACTTTTGTTGTGCAGTTGAGCCTTAAATGCGTTTTTTTTTTTTTTGACGTGTGAGCAAACTGGAAGCTTTGTATTACAAGATATTTTCATGAACAGAAGAGGAAATGCAGTATTTTACAAGGTTTTTAGACGGTTTCGAACGATGTGATTTAAATGAGAATGACAAATTTCTCTATCGAATTGGTTCCTTTAAATTTTCGAAGTTTTCCACTCGGCGTTAACGCACAAAAATATCGCTATCAGCTATTATCCGAACTGCAATTTCCTGCATTTCTCTTCAGAGTTTACAATATCAAAATACGAATCATTTCACTCTGTTTTTAATCTCTTCCATATCCTTCATATTGTCCCATCGATAACTGTTCTTCAATTTTTCTTGTTATCTTGAACTGACATGACCGAATGCATACCCCATCCACATTTTCATTGAAGCGTAGATGAGTGCTTTTCGAACTGTGATCCCTTTAAACTCATGTCCTCATCTTCGATTCGGTTTGAATACTGAATGTTCAGGAGCACTGAATTATTAACATTTCTTCAAAACTGATCACATGTTTGCTGTGCAAAAAAAGTTTTTTAAAACTGAATATCATTATTATGGCAAGCTGAATGTTCTTATAGAAATGAAAATGCAATCGATTCATTAAAAATTCATTTGAGCATTGACATCAACTTTTCGAAAAAAAATTTTTCAGGGTAGTAGTGAGTTCCATTGCGACAGACAAACCTTTGCGACACTTAACTTTGTGAAGTTAAAGTAAGGATCGAATCATATTTTATTGTGATTTCAGCAGATCAATGAAACTAATCGTGCCACATTTTAAAATTCACTCTGATTTCAACGGTAACTGTGCAGTGGTAAGTGAGCGCTGTTGACATTGTTAAATGGAGCTCGAATGCAACACATACACATTCGACATATCCACGATAATGTCTAAATTCAAAGCCATCAGACGTGAACTGGAAGCATATAAGACAAATGATGTAAGATTCTAGTGTATGATGGGATTACGGAATGCCCATATGTTCTTCTGTGTGCATGTGTGTATGTGACATTATCGATACCGGTATTTCCTATCGAATACGTATAACATAATAAAACTAACTGAAAGTGTTGGTAACCAAGGGAATTGTGTGAATATTCATCAATTCACGAAACAAATCAACCGTCACTCTTACGAGCAGTTTATAGGTATCATTCTTTTGCATTATCCCTCGCATCGTCACAATGTTCATAATCCATATCCCTTTATCCAGCCAGCGTTGGCTTACTAATTACTGGTGCACGTTAGCTTTGTTCTATTCCACTCCATATTCTGTACATTCTTCTTACATTCTCTCACTCCCATTTCCGATAGTCTGTGTACTTGTTCTTGGTGAATATTAATTGCTTGAAATCTCAAGTTCATAATATGACAAACACGTTAACTGTTTACGACAAACACGTAAAGCAGTGCGCAACTGATTCGAATCCGTAACACCTATCACCGGGTACGACAACAGTTGACGAATGATGAGTTCACAGGCTGGCATGCTCGAGAAATCTTTGCTTATCACAGACTCGCAGCAATCTCACCTGATTGTGTACTTTTATGAACGCTCATCACAACTACACTGATTCTGCTACCTCACCGTAACTCCATAATTCTTATCTGCTTTCTTCGCTATTCAGGTGTTCATTAATCACTCCTTCACATTCAGTGGTCGTCGTTGCATAGCTTGTTTAGTTCACACTAACAGAACCTAAATCCATATATTCTATCGTGTCACCACTCACTCTATATTCCGTTCCCTTTTATACACTGCAACATGCACTTATCCATCGTCCATCCATCCTTATCCATCCCTCTATGAATTCCTCTCTCTGCTCTAGTTGAATCCAGTCTAATCCCACCTTTGCATCTATTCTCCTTTATTCACTGTGATTATGATACTGATGAAAGAAACGATCACAATTTGTCATTTGCACCGCACATTCCTTGTCGAGGTACACCTTACTTTGCTCATTAGTACCGCTTGTCTGTGAGTAGTTTTTTACAACGACTTACAATAATTACTACTGAATTGTACCTGAACCGTGCTTCATTAACATCCACTTATATTCCAATATCTACTCGATCAGTGCATTCCTCACACGTCCATTTACTGCTGCTGAGCTGTTGTTACGGTAAACACTCATTATTGTATTTATAAGTATCACTAGTGTGCAACGACGATATGATCTATTTGCTGATCAGCTGCTGTCAATGCTGAGCGTTGAATGTGACAAGTCAGCAGTTTAAGAACAAGTGGAAAGACCCAACCAAGAGGGTCTTATTAGTCGTTG
Source organism: Anisakis pegreffii (assembly GCA_035041965.1). NCBI lineage: Eukaryota > Metazoa > Nematoda > Chromadorea > Rhabditida > Anisakidae > Anisakis > Anisakis pegreffii. The sequence continues at coordinate 51,833 of JAPYMA010000457.1, forward strand.
GATGTCTAAAACGAGGAGATTACTTCGAACGGACGACTGCTCTCCGATGGTAACGTCAACACAGCTCGAAGAAACACAACCGTTGGTTGTTCACACCGAATCCAACGCCACCCACTATTCATTCTCAAAACCCCTTCTATCTACAGTAGCAGCCACACCAACATGGAACAGTCATATTACCCGTCACTTTATATCGCCTCTGCGTCCCACCAAATCGCATATGAGCGCCTCTCCGTCCCACCAAATCGCTATGAAGCAGTATTCTTATCTCAACAATAATCACTTTCCACATGTCGTCGATTCTCGATGTTATTCAGCGAATGGTTTTCGACGTTACAGTGTTGGCACTTGCATGAATAAGTCGTCGGTGTTGCCTGATTGTAGTTGCAGTTCATCATCGACCACCAGTTCCTTGTTGATGGCCAAAAGAAGTGCGTATTGCGTTAAATGGCGATCGTGTGATCGCTATGACACAAGCACTAAATCGAGCGATTTCTCATTCAATCTAACACCTACAGGTTCATTTCATTTGTTACGCACGCACAATAGTTTTGCTGCGTTCATCAATCATTGATATATTTTGCTGCATTTATCCACACTATATAGCTGTTTTTTGTTGAAATCGAAAAAAACCCTAAATGATATTCCAATATCCTTGAAATAATTATTTAACTTATGCATATTTGCTGTTTGAGAGCTGAAGTAACTTCTGGAGCAATTACCGAATCATCCAGCAGAATCATTCAATCATGAGCTGATGATTACTGAATGAAGCGTTTCTTGTGAAAGACACTCGGAATAACCGAATTCATTTGCTAAAATGCAGATGTTTTGGATACATTAGCACATTGTCGCAGTTTTCTGTTTAACAAATCAGGAAAAACTTCTTCATGGATTCTCAACAAAAAATGTCCATTAATTGAGTCGCATTAATTCACACTGCATTGTAATCAGTTCACCCTCAGAGAATGCTCGCATCTGTTTATGATTACTCGTTAGGTTCGTCATCATTTCACCTGTGCACGTGCGCCTTGTGCAGCTCATGAGCTATACGGTTTCATGTTTATGTATTATGCAAATGAATTTTTGATTTTGCATCGAATGTAGTCGAATCTTAATCGGATTCGTAGCCGATACAGATATAAGATCGGATTTGATAAGCGATTTGAGCAAGCATTAGCGGCAATCGTGCTAAGAATTTCACACTTTTTTCCCTCTCGCAACCACGTATTCAATCTGAATTTTAATTTCCATAATGCATCTTGACACAGATTTGTGGTTTCCGTACTGTAAAGAACTTCTTTAGATTGAAATCCTATCGGAAAAAAAAGATTTTTGCCTGAAATCCGCATTGGATTCATCACATTCATGGACTGATCATAGTGAATTTAGTTTATTACTCCGGAATTACAACAAAAATAATCCGAAAGTTGAACTGAGCTGAAAACTCGAAGTTAAATCGAAATGCATTAAAACTTTTCATGAATGAGTTAGTGTTTCAGCCTCAATTTACGCCACCCCGCTGGCCTGCTCGCCTAGCCAGCAGGGTGGCATAAATTGAGGCTAAAACAATCTGCACAGACGGAAACGCGAGCATTGTGGTCAGCTGCGTTACAGACGTTTGATAGCCTGGCCAATCCAGGTAATTCAGGGTTATAGTGCGTATGTAAGAACCAAATATGGCCGAAGTATTTAGCAGAATATTTTCCTGCAAAATCTGGTGCAATGTTCTGATATGGACGGATTGATGACCGAGTCAACTTATTAATATGTGCCCACAAACTGAAAAGATTTTCGGCAACAGTTTTATCTGAAATTGAACAACACATTTTGCGTGAATTTCAAATGTTCATTCAGAATTACAGTCCGTATAAATCTGAGCAGATTCGGAGAAGATAGACGGATATTGCAATCAGTTCAATTTTTTTTCTCATTCAACTCTGCTTTGCTTGAATGCAGTTTAGCATATTGAAGTGGAAGAATATCAGAAAAAACTTTGCTCATTGTCAGGTAGAAGCACGTCTTTCGATGCGATTTCGTTCATTCATGCTTTCGAATCTGTTAAACGGACGCGTTACAAACAGTTCAGAAAATTTTCATTTGCTTCAGTTCATCCGTAACCAATTAGGCTTCAATTCATGCGATTATTTGCTGAGAAGCGTTTTTGTTTAATCTGTTCTAATCTGATGAATTGGCGTTGTTATGGAATACGGTATCGCCATCAATCATACTCGTTTCTTTTTCGAATCGATGATTGTTTTGAAGAGTTCATTTGCTTAATGAAAAGACGACTCACTAGTTTCTTCTCTTTCTTTTGTGTGTATCAAATGAAATTCTCGTATAGAAAACGTAGACTCTAAATATATTGCAGTTTTGAATGTCAACAATGCAGTGCTACATAAAGTTAGTGCTAATCGCGGACATATCGTTACATTTCATAAGTATTCATATTTGTATTCCTGACTGACTTCATACGTCAGATTGCCATCCAATTCCTGTACCAATTTTTATTTCTCTTTTATCATTATAAATGGCAGTTCAACCGAAGCATATTGATTTGTATTCTGGGAATCGATTTGCAAAGGAAACAGTCATTGAATTTGATTGATTTCCGTTCAAGATTCAACATCGTTTTAAGTGTACAGAAGTTACATTACGAACATGGAAAACCATTGAGAGACTGTGATTAATTGTTGGCATGCTTAAGAAGCTGACTGGTCATGCAACACAACATGCGAACGTACCTTCGGAAGCATCAACTCCTAATTACTTTCAGAAACGCTATTTCGTTTCATTCGCTTATTCATCAACTTCAATTATCGAATCATATTTTATCGTTTTGATTTCTGAACCTTTCACAACTCTATCGCAGCCAATATCCTTATCAGTCAATAATGTCCGATAATTTCAAGAGAATTAAAAGCTGCATAAGAGTTTTGAACAGCACTGTTGACAAATCTGCAATGATGACGGCGGTTTTGATGGATAATCATATCGTATCTTCTGATGGGTTCCGTGTCAAATTCAAATAGTATCATATATAGCGATAATGTCTCTGATGGTAACAGCAATAAAACTAACACTAACAGTACTAAAACCAAAAACATTAATGAGAACAAGAAGAGTAATAGTGGCGATAGCAGTGTTAGTCGTATGTAATCGGAAATCTGATTGAATCTGTCTGTATCCTGTTTTCCCTTCAATAGTGCATGATTGAAAGGTTACATTTTATTGAGTTCCATTGAATGCACTCTGATATCGAATGCTATTTGAATGGAATGCTGTGAACAGTACGTTCGTTTGTCTTCGTATCGTGTAGCGTTGAACACTTCGCACTCTTCAAAATCTCAAAAAATGCTCGTTGAATCAATTACGCAATCACCCAACCAACTCCTGCACGCTTTTTTCTCGCATTTCACACTTCGATCGTAAAAACGGCATTTTCACATTTGAAATGACGAAATAAAATGACAAAATAATAACGCCATGCTCTCCAATTCGATCAACTGTTCAAATCTTCTCACACGGTTATATTCGTGTCATTGCGTCATTGAGTGTACAGTCTGTCCTCCCTTAATCACATTATAACATTTCGTGATAATCACGAGAGAAGCACATCGTACTGATTTACCGGCTTCATTGGACTTCAAGAAATTGCCTAATAGTAGTGCTTATTTCGCGTCGACAGGTGATAAATTCAATTAGCTCTGATGCTAATAAACTAACAAGATTTTGTGGTTGTTTGAGAGAAAAAATGTTGACTTAGTCAAGATTTACGAAGAGCATAGATTGTGAAAGTAGCCAACAAATTGGATAAAGTGAATTAGATGGAATGCACATGTAATTAAGACGATTTGCCCACGATGCTCGTATTACATAATGATATTAACAAGTCGACTGAATAGCAAATTCGAATGAATTCGCATCTATATAGTTTATAATTCATAATGTAATAAATTGTTTCACAGTATGCTATCTATTGCTTTTCAGTTGATTAATGTTGATGTTTTTCCCATTAACTCATGAGTTCAAAACAATGCCAGTTAAGTTATTTTCTAATCGTATCAGTTTTATTGTTGTTGTTCAACTCATTATTGAATGTCAAAAGCACAGTATTAACTGTTTCGATTATTTGATAACACTGATGATTATCAGAACACGAATATCACAGTTTTGGTGTGTTCATAAGAACAGTATTGTACTTGGTCACCATCTTAACTCATCATCATCGAAATTAACATTTGTATGTTTGTTGACATAAGGATTGCATTTGGCTCAACTGTTGTGCGACGGAAGGCCATGTTTTTGTGTTGCAGTTGAAGGTGTTCAAGAAAACCTTTCAGTTGGGATATAATTATTCAAACTCTCCGTTTACTTTGTTATGATTTCCACAACATGAGAACAGCATTCAAGAGTATTGAATTTCTTCTTCGATTTGAATGAAAAGGATTGATTTATGGCTGAGGGACCAATTTGAGAGAATATCAAGACTCAACTTTATAAGAAATCAGATGGTGCAGTGCAGAATTGTTGGTGTTTTCGCTGTTGCTATATATGATCAGGATTCGCAATTTGTACTTAGTTCATGTGATGACTCGTATATTCGATGAACATGTTCATCACTTCTATGAATTGTTTTACAAGTCACATTTTCTATTCTTTTTTTCTGATCAGATTTTCCGGAAGATCCGACTAAAATCGCGACTTTAAGATGAAAAGTGTAATGGAGGCATCCGATTCGATCCGAGTGTAGATACCGAAACAAAACGGAAATCGAGTGCAACGGTTCGTGTTATAAGGAGACGACAAAGTGGATACGGTATTGCGATCACTAGGTCAGTTACACTGTAGTGTACTTGTTTGAACAGCAATCATTTAGCTGATCAGAAGTCAACGTCAACGAATCAAAAGAGGCCAATTACGTTGATATTGGATGGTGTACTCATCAAGCTCAATTTTCACAAATGAGTTAATTTGAATGGCTTATGACATGTCCTAGATTGCAAGCGTTCTGAGTGTGGGGCTTTTATTAACTCTCATAAGCAACACTGTCAGGAGTGACCAATAAGGAAAAATTAAGCACCACTTATAACTGATTGTTTATAGTGCAATATAAAGCACCAAAAATTACTGGCTGATAGATTTTTTGAGTACTTAATTGCTTCGCATGATGAATTCTTATTTAGTGTGAATTGTGTGAGTTGATCACGTAAACAAAGCATTATTTGCAGTGACAGTACGGCGAAAATGCGCTGTCGTATGAGAAAGCAACTTTTTGTTAAACGAAATAAAGTGTGCGATTTATCGTTGGCATTGGCTCTAGTTGGATTGATCCTGGTTGTTATCGATGCAGAATTAACGGCGTTATCTGATGATACCAGTGTTTCAAAGGTACTACTGATTGTCATCTATAGGTGTCATTATTATTTGTCATTATTTGTACACCTGAATGATTTAGTCGATTCTCACCGACAGGTATTCAGCGCTTAGAGCTAAATGAATTGCTTGGAGATACAACTGTTCTGTGAGTAACTTATACTGCAGTAATATGAATGATGAAAGGGAAGTTTTCAGCGACATCCAATGTCTATATTATTGCGTTCATTATGTGTGATCAGTACGATAGCTCTAATGGCAAGTTTGGTGAACTATCATGCGATTGAAGTAAGTTGTACGATCGTTTTATGCCAGCTGAACCGACAAACTATAAATGTTCACGGCTTCTGCGGAAACCTTTCCTTAGAATTCCATTGGGAGAGAATTTGAGTTCATAGTAGCATCTTGGCACATTTAATTTGTGGCAGATTCAAAGGAATTGTCGCCTTCATGACGATATTTCAAGGGATTGAGGGTGCGGAATTCAAGCGAAAGGATAGCTTTTATAAATACGAGTTGAAAGTTCTCGTGTCATTTTGCTCCCATTATTGCATGGCTATTTGCACGTTTCTTGAGGATGTTTCATCCATTTTGATCAATACGATCCGTTTGAATACGACTAATTTTGAACTGACCACAGTTCATTTCCAGGTGAAAATAGCGTTAATAGATAGTGGTGCAGACGATTGGAGAGTCGCACTCACAACCGAGCGAATTATCAAACTCGCAATCGAACTATTCGTTTGTGCAATATGCCCACTTCCAGGTGACTTTTTGAAAGTCCGCCGAAAAAAACATTTGTCATTGATTATTCACCTGCGAATGTGTCACTTTTTCATGAATTTATGAAATTAATTTCCGAAATGATTACTGTGCCGCATCGTAAATTTTCAGTCATAACACTGGAATTAATATGATGAGTCAATGAGATGTACGTAATACTTAGGTGTTCAGCTATAATGCAACAATGATTTTATGCGATGTTAAACTTTTGTGCGATCACATTCCAGGTACCGGTACTATGAGTTGGCCATTTATACATCCGGAAAATCAGAAAGTTACAATGGTTGATGTTCCACTGGATGTGGTACTATCCGTACCGATGTTTCTGCGCTCATATTTGCTGTGTAGATTCATGGTTTTGCACAGCAAGCAATTCCAGGTTCGAACGTGTCAATCTCTTATAACACATGCCTATCGATAATCGTTTTATGTCACCAAATAGATCTATAGCTATCGTCATACTCATATTAACCATTCCACATTCAAGCAACCATGAATACTCGCTGTCCTGAGCACTTTGCGTAACGAAACGCAACACATTAAGCAGCGTATGATCACAAACACCATTGAAGGATGCAGCGACACGGTCGATAGCAGCCCTGAATCGGATATCGATGGATTTTCGATTTGTGATCAAGACGATGATGGCCGATCATCCGTTGAGGGTATTGATTGTATTTACGGTTTCATATTGGATTTGTATGTCGTGGATGTTCACTCAGTGCGAACGGTTCTGTTTATTCTCACTTATACTATTTGCTTCACTTCTCATTCCTATATTTCCAGCAACATTCTGGCTGAATATGCGTATGTGCCATGCATTTTATGTATTGATTACCCACTCATTAGACTAATTGCGACGACTTATGTTTTTTTGAAGTGTAAGGAACAAATTGATGATTCTAATTAGTTGACAGCTTTTAATGTTTGCTCGAATTCCCCTATTGCGTACTGCTTCGAATTTATATCAGTGAAGAATATAGTACATTGATCGCGTATTTCAGCTACGATGGACGTGTCCCTGCTGAACACTATTATCTAAATTCGATGTGGTTCATCATGGTCAGTTGAACTCTTCGTTTCGAAATTTGCTTAGCTTTATTATCGTTTTCTGTGACTGATTATCTCAAATAATTTTGTTAAAACGGAGGTTTTCACAAGTAACGTTTTGATTTTCAAAAGCGATTTATTAGAGCTAATTTGTTTTCATCTGATTCCTCTGCGATGAAATTCATGAGAATTGTACTATAGTCAGTATTAATCGGCAATAATGACGGCGGTGATGGAGAATCAGTGAAAGTGATGATTTTACCAAATTTTCTAATCATTCATTTCTATAATCCAGGTTACATTCATGTCAATTGGTGAGTCTATTGACAATCAGTGATGTGTTTTTTTGCATGTTTCCGTTGTTAATCGTATTTTTCGAGCCCTCTGACAGTGAACTGATGCTGATAATAAGCTATTTCGAAAGAGCTTTAAAGATTGCATGACTGAATCAAATTATCGTTCGTGTGATTGTTTGTGTGTATGATCGCTGTGACAACTCGCTTGATAGCCGCATTCGTCATGGAATGAATCGGAGCAGTGCATTGCGGCGACACTGAATTCAACTTTCATCATCAAATTCAGAGCCGGAGTAGTCAGCAGTTTTTCTTTAAACCTTGAAGCCTAGTTTCAAGGCGTTCTGAATCGAATGAGGTGATTTGGTGTGCAGTTTTGAAATATTTGAGTTCTGATTGGAATGTAGTTGTGTGACTGTGTGTTGTCCTCTGTAATGATTCTCTCAACCTTCATTCTTGATAATGCTCGATGAACCTGTCATTAAAATCGATTCCAGGTTATGGAGACATAGTACCCAATACTTATTGCGGTCGAACATTGTCGATAACTACTGGCATCGTGGTGAGCCATTTCACTGAATCTTTCGTTTGTGATTACCTCGTTTGCTACGGATGTGAAAGCAAAACTTTTAGAAAATCGTGCAACTTTTAGGGTGCCGGAGTTTCATCGGCGTTGATTGCGGTGATATCTAGAAAGCTGGAATTGAGTCGCGCCGAAAAGCATGTCAACAACTTTATGGCTGATTCGAAGCTGACAAATCAACGCAAAAATGCCGCAGCATCTGTGCTGCAAGAGACATGGTAACTGAATCTGTCGCAGAGGAACTCTTATTCTGGTCGAATACTTATCGTAATCGAACTTTGTCATTGACTAATGGCGAAGTTCGACCACAAGAAAGGAGTCGAAATTTACAGCCGAGTATCCTGACAATTAGATCGCACATAAAAATGTCGGGAGCGACAACCCAAAAGTCATCGTTCCTCTCAACACACTAGTTCTGATCACTCTGAAAGCATGGGATTGGCATATTGATTAATGAAATTGCAAGCGTTCAAAACACATATCTGAGACTCAAATTTCCAGCTCATCGTTAGTGAATTAGTCGAACTGAAAAAAAAATCAATTTTATCGATAATTGAAAACGTACGTTGACTAATAATAACAATTGCAGGTTCATTCATAAATATAAAACCTCATGTACAAAAGGTGATGACTTGAGATTAAGACAGCATCAACGACGTTTTTTGCATGCAATCAACGAGTTTAGACGAATCAAGTGGGATCAGCGTAAGCTTCAAGAGAAAGGAAATTCGCTGCTCGACGTCGGCAAGGTGATTCGCCGTTTTTTCACTTATAAATTGACCTTCCCAACTCATTGCAGATCATCATCCATCCATAGTATCAAATATTTCGTTGTTTTCATTGTTAAGCGCTAATCGCTAGTGAAGAAGATTTTAGTGTCCTAATAATTTGGTAACAACGAGTTCACACGCTTTCATATTCTTCTCTCAAAACCGCGAATATCGGCATGAAATTTTATCCTCTTTGGATAGAAACTTTATCCTTCCGGAACTAAAGCGATCTGGGAATGCAATAATTTTCCATACTTTCACATTTTCCCATTCATATCAATGTGGATAGTGGTCGTAGTGTCACTGTTTTGCAGTTACACAACGAAATGCACGAAACGTTATGGGAGATGCATCGGACTCAAGACCAATTCATCGCACAGGTTGATTTACTGACACAAAAAATCATTGAGCTGCAGAATGCGTTATTGTTGCAACAACAACAACAACAACAACAGCAACAACAGCAGTCGAATCAATCGCAATATAATGTTGCGAATAACAACAATAACAACAACATTAACATTAATAATAATAATAGTAATCTGAACAGTATCCTGACTAACAGCAACTTCACTCAGCAGCAGCAGCAGCAGCCAGATGTGTCTATTAGACAGTCCGCATCGGCTTCGTTAAATATGAATTCAGCGCAAGGAACTGCTGTTGCTGCTGCTGCTTATCCCACTCCCGTTGTGGATCCTAACACTGATATCGTCATGGACACTGGTAGCAATATCGGCGATCATTTTGACAACAATAACGTACCTCTGAATGCATGATTTTCGTTCATTTACTTACTGCTTTTTGATATCGTTATGATTATTACGATCGTTGTTATAATTGTTGCCGGTGTTATTCGAGAAGAAACTTAAGAAGTTGTAGTCGCTCACCAGAACTGTTTCTGTACTGGTTTATTGCTTTTCATCTGTTAAATTTGTTGAAGGAATGGACTAGATTTCGAACTATCCATCAAAAAATGTCCATCTTATCGTCGAATTTTTTTGTCACATCTAAGTGGAGAGTTTTTCCTTCAGCGCATCATCTCGCAGTGAAATGTGTGGTTACACGACCGAAGGATTATTCAGTTTGAAGAAGTGATTTAATTTTCAGGAGATTAGCATTTAGTTTTGCGTTGGCAATTCATTTCAGAAATTGGATACATGTTCAAATGTCACTGTTTTTTGCGTATTTATCATAACATTTAGTCAAGTCACGGAGTTGCCTCTAAACATGTAATAATAAAGATTTTAGCTATTTCGTTCGCATCCCATTGATATCATTCTATCGAGTAAATTGAGCTAACGGTTGATTTGTACTGTGGTGAAGGATATAAGATTGCTATCGTTGAATGTATCGTTGTTGATGTTCACACAGTTCGACATCAGATCATTGTTGATTGTTGCGTTCGGAGAAGACTTCTTGTGGTGAACCTCTCAAGAGGGTTCGATGAAACGAGAAAAGTCGAGCGAAAGAAACGTGTCGAAAGACTTTATTGAATCTGAATGCTGAACACCTTGTGATAATGAACGAAAATTGTGCTGATTTGTGCGTTAGGTCTTTGCATTTCGCATCGGTTGTTGATCTGACGTCGTTGCTGTCATTGTTGAAATTATGTCGTAATTTCCGTTCGCTTTGTATGAATCGTCATCATTTCATGCTACTTATTGAACTCTAAAGCTGATCAAACTCGCCTAAGTTTGACCTCGAGGTTTAGTTTAACAAACAACTACGTTATTTACTGTCGTTTGCTCCAAATGATTGAAATATCTGGCTTTGTCATTGAACACAAAAACAAATCGAGGCACTGAAAGGGAAAATCAAAATTTAAGGCATCAAAAAAAAAAAACGCTGCATTAAAGGGTTTGTTTCAAGGTGTTGATAGCTAGGTTGGAACAGTGTCGAAAACTGTTGAGTGGGGAAGTACCTGGTGCTTGAGAGAGGTGACTAACTGATCAGATTGAGAATGCCTGAGCCTATAAAACTAATCCCAAGCTCAACTTGAATCAGTCCGAATCATGTTAGTGTTTTTCTCTTTCTGTTACCCACTGACGGTGGATCCCGCTTGATGTTCCTGTGTTGTCACAAGAAAGTGAAGGTTGAAATTAGAATTTTCGATGAATAACTTCATATTGAAATTATCTTATTCATTGTCGTTCTCTTCATTATCCTTTGAAACATAAATTTTATATTGTAGTGTTTTGCATATTGACGATATATTGAATATCATTGCTCATTCATGTTTCAATCTCCACAGAAGTGTGGGAAATGCAATAACCTGCTGAATCTCATCAAGCACGTTAATCGTCAGATGTTTCGGTCGGGCATTTCATCGAACTCTCTCCTCAATGCCACTCTGGAAATGATCGCTCTGAATTTGATGAAAGTTGATCACGCTATTCAATCTTCCATTGCATTATTTGTTTGTTTTTGTATGATCCCTCCAAAGCGCGAATGTTTCATAAAAAACATTTCTGCAGATTGCTTCAAGTCAGTTAATGTACTCGATATGGGATTCGTTATATTACTACCACTATAGTATGTATCATCGTTGATATATGTTCGAAGGTTGTCTAAAAATATTCATTCTGTATTTCAAGGCTTGATCCTTATTTCACCAACCTTTACCCTACAAACCAATTGTTCGATAGTCTTTGAAAGGTCATAAATTTTGATTATTTTTATAACGATGCTAACCATAGTTTGTCGTTTTTCATCATCGTAGTATTCTCTTGTCATTATGTTCATTTTGTTTTCATTTGATACGTTCAATTAGATAATTGACGTTATTTGTTTGTCAATTTCTCAGTATACAGAGAAACTGTACTGAAATTCAGTCGTGTAACTTAGAAAGCGCGTGTTTTGTTTGATCACAGTAACGTTATGTATTTCGGGTTTGTCTGATGGATATTGTTGTACTAGGAAGATGTCCGTTTTGAACTCAGTTCTGATTTTCCCTTTTTTTGTTTTGTTTTTGAAATGAGCTGTGCTTATTATTATTGTAACATATCGTTGAATATTTATTGAAACGATAAAAATTTATACATATATAAATATATACATATATATATATTGTATCAATGTATTGTTCCACGATACACAAAGAGTTTGGATTGCTTTAATAAAGTTTTCAACTAGCTCTTTCCATCACCACCTTGCACCGGTAGCAGTTTTTGGCTTGGCGATTCGAAATTGCTGAATGTTCACGAATCTTGTAGCCAGCCGTAAATAACAGTTTTAATTTTTTAACCTTGAAGCACGGTAATGATTTCTTCATAGGAATGACCAGTGATTCAATTTACAAAATTTTTTTATGACGCCCTTACCCGTGTTTCACTTTTCAAACGTTTCGACTCCTGTGGCCGACATCAGGGAAATGGAGAGGAAAAACAGAGATGCGTTTGTTTTTATAAGTCGAATATTTTTGAATGTGTGTGTGTGGAATTGATGTATTTCAAAAATAGAGTAATAGTTGCCATGCACCTTAGATACATAGCATTTTGATTTCTGTTTCGTCATTTTTACACGCTTTTTCAGCTCATTCCGATCATTTCCACACATTCATCTAACCATTGAATACCGAGAGTATGCACACAATCGGAACTCTCTGCTCGTCTAAATTAATGAACACACCAACCCGCTCATCGTTGCACATTCTCTTTGTCCAGTTGAAATCGATGAGCCCTAAACTTTCACCCCGATGATGATAAAAGATCCAACGCCGAATAATTTGTGAGGAAAATGCTTTAGCTGAGGGGTTCATGACTCCATCTAAACGATGTTGGCGGAACATGGGACGGGTACGAGTTGTGGACTAGTCAAGGTTTTATTAGACTAATTTAGTTTAACCGATCACATCATTTCGAAACAGAAATCAATTATATGCTTAGTTTATGGTAACAATTAAAAGATTTTTCCCACACATAAGTACGAATCAGTTAACAACAATCGAAATGTTCACACAAACGAAACGCGCAAATTTCGCAAAATGTACAACAGAACTGATGTTGAAATGCAACAAATTCACACGAATAAAAGCTGTTCAACTGCGCATCACACGCCTGTCTCCTCGTTTCTGAGGCAGAGACAATGAACATTCTTCTTACAGGATACTACTGTGTTACTGAATAAAGACGTCAAAAAACCCGAGAGATCATTAAAAGTGAAAACTTACAATATTAACATGAAAACCGGAAATGCAAATGAAAAATCACGCGAATATTCCAACGAAAATTATAAAACTATAATGAACAAGTAAATAACAAAACACTTTCAACGAACAATGAACGGTGAACAATAAAAAAATGCAATTTATCAAAATAAATCGCCTAGAATACATACGGATACATACGCATGATCACGATTGCTGCGCTTAATTTTAGCAAATTGCTGAAAAACGATCACTGAAGCAGCATTAAACCGCACTATATAAAATGCGAGTGAAACAAACAATCGTATGGAATCTCATCTTTGTAATACATTCATCCTATTCGATCGGCCTGTTCGCGTTCACTTCATTCAAAAGCTTTCGAACGAGGAAAGTTTTACTTTCACCTGACATCGCATATGAACAACGCCAAGTTTCATATCTATTCACAAACCGTTTCGATGCGATCGAATATGGTAAACACTCATGTGTTCAAAATGAGAGGGATCTGAAATGACCAATGAAGAGAACATCACAAGTAAACAGGAGTTAATGAGTTTCTACGTTCATATTCCGTCCATCTTGCGTCATCAGATTCATGTGTTAGAAAACGTTCACCGAATCCTTTCTCCAGACATCTCAGATCCGACCACAGTTGATAATTCTGCAAAATTTCTTGTAAAAATTTCATCAAAGATGAATCGATTTCGAATTTGCAAGTGTTGGTTGTAAAAGTGCATCGAAAATACGATAAAAACCTTAAAAACTTGGAAATGGCTACAGACTGATCAACAAACCCGAAATGACTTTGTTCATAACGAAAGATATTTTAATAATATTTTGTGCATAAGAAAAACAATTCCGCATACCTGCAGCCAACTGTGACTGAGCGCTTTCAGAACAGTTAGACGTTTATTCATTCGCACTTGTAGAAGACCGTTTATGAAATCGATGGCATTCGAAGTGATCTCTTTCCATGGATTTGGAGGGTACATAAATTCAGCATTTTGGATCTGATCATTGATATCCTCATCTTCATTGAACGGAAACGTTCCCGACAAACTAAAATGCTGTGCATCGAACAATAAGAACAGTGCATCGTTAAGTCATTCTGCTGAACATCATGTCACCTTCTCAGCATTTACTTCTCTTGGACAACTGTGCAGCATGGTGATTTTTTTTAAATTTTAATTTTCAATGCTTCTTGAGCGTATACGCAGCCAAAATAGCTTCACGCTCGCTTTGTTGATTAATATTCACCCGCACGAAGTGCAGTAGTGCACAAAACTACTGCTGTTTGAGGAAGTGTATCAATAGTCATCAATGAAACTAATTCAGCAAAATTTCAGGTCGAGAACGACCGGTTCTTCTCCACCACTGAATCGAAATTTCAAAACGACGAGAGCAATCTGGAGTAATCATTTACATCGCTCACCTAACGTAAACGATCACTCCAACCGACCACATATCCAACGATCGATTAAAACCTTTATTACGAAGTACTTCTGGTGCTGAAACTACGCTCTTTCAGATGCAGCCATACTGTGAAAAATAGATGAGCATGGGGGTCATTGCAACAGGAGTTGAATAAGTGGAGCAGCGACTGGATTTTTGCAAAAATTTCAAGTGAGGTCCGTCAGTTCGTTTTGTTACGTTTATCTTTTCTCTATTGCAGTAGCTCTCTGTTCGAGTACTCCATTACTCATTTTGATGATCTGGCAGGCCGCCGTTACCTCTCCCCCTCCCCTATGAAATATGGAAGACGAACACATTATTTTCAGATGACCATTACGTTCAATCTTATTAGCACGTTCATGATGGAAATCGACATCGCTGGACCTTCCCTTAGACCGTTGTGTTGCTCAGTATTTTAATCGATTATGACTGCATGAAAAGCTATTATCTGTGACAGCAAGCTATCGAGCTGTTTTAGATGGATTCTCATTCTTTTCAGACGTGTTCTATTCACTCTCATAGCTATTCCATGTGAATATCGTTCTCTTGATGAGTTTTTCTCATTCAATTCGTCTCATTTCACTTCACAGTTCGAATCAATTTCTTATTTTGCGGTATGTACTATTTACTGGATACGTTGACGAGTGTTGACAGCCGAAATCAACAATGCAGCGATCGAATTGAATTGCTCAACAACGTATGACAGTCAAATGATCAATTATAGAGTGTATTTGATAGAATGAGAATCTGACTTTAATTGTTGAGTTGAATGAATGGAAAATTAGCAAAAGAAAACACTCTTGGTGATGAAAGCTATGAGAGCGATTTCAACAGCAAGGAAAAGAATGAAAACCCTGTTAAAACGAATGAAAACCCTATTAGGCCTGGACGAGCTAATGATAGTGAGAAAATAGGAGTAACTCACCCAGATATGCGGGAGTACCAACCACAGACCGTCTGAAACTGCGCGCACCGATAATCCGTGCAAAACCAAAATCACATAATTTAACCTGAAAGCCGAATCAATTCTCTCTGCTCAGATCAACGGATAAAATTCTATTTTCTTTAAGTCTGAAGACATCCGAAAGGTTTTCAGCTATACACAAGCGAAGGAAGTTGATGGCTGATGAATTCAACTTTATTTCGCAATTCAGCTTCGATTCAAACGCTCTCATTTTTGAACACTCGAAACAGTGGAATTTGAAAATACTCTCCCAGAACTGGAGAACCAAACAGCTTGCCAACTGCGAGGGTCAAATGGTGTGGACAGTTCATAAGTTAAGTGAACTGTTTCAAAACGTTATATTTAGGCACCGTAATAACAGAAATCAATTTGATTACTTGAGGAAAATCGGATTCGGACGCCAGAAGAATATTCTCGGGTTTCAGGTCACAATGAACGATGTTCGAACCATGAAGATAACGTAACGCCACGAGGATCTGAATATGATCAAGAATTCAGAAAATCTCTCTGATTAACTGATATCATGAACAGTTGCACGACACAAATATATGAAAGAAAGAGAGCATACTTGATAAACGAGAAATTCAGTGATACGTTCCGAAAGTCGCCCCTTCTCACTACTCAGAATCATTTCTAGCATATCTCCCTTCAATTTCTCCATCACCACAAAGATTCGATCCGGTGTTTCCAGCATCTGCTCAAATCCAACCACACCCGGATGATGAACACTCTATAAAATGTTCGACGTAGGCAAATGTCAACGAATGCGCGAATAGTTTCCATTAAAATACTGCTTGAACGCATAACCCATTGATAAATTGTCAACAAAACGAATGTGCAATCGGCAAAAAAATAAAGAAATAATAAAAGCTGAATAATCAGTGGATTAAAGATGAAACAGATTGAATAATAAAAATAATAATAATAATAACAATAATAATAATAAAAGTTCTAACAAGGAACGAAAGATAGACGATAAAACTAACTCGCAGAATTTCCACTTCAGTCTTCAATGCTACTTCCTTACTACTCGGGAATTTCATTTTATCAATGAGTTTCACTGCCACGTGTTTACCCGACTTGCGTTGAATGCCTGTAGAAAGCAACGATTACATCCAATTTCTGACTGAGAAGTTGTCGAACGACAACAAAATATAATACTAAACAACGATCGAAAAAATTTCAAATAGAAATTATTTCGCTGATGTAAATTAACAATTCAGAAATCGAAACTGTGAAAGTAATTCGTTAAGAATTTGACGATCAGGTGACGAGTGCGGAAATGAATAAATAGTAAATAAATGATAAAAATATTGGAGGAAGCAATGTCCATCACCTCCATATACGGTACCAAATTGTCCTGAGCCAAGAACTTCATCCACAAATATTTGGTAGAGTTGTGAAAATTCACGTTCACTCTGAATTTGTACCCCAAGCTGGCCAGTTTCACCTGAAATCCCGCAGTAAGAACGTGGAGTTTCTTAATCGAATACCTAGGAAGAATTAGGGAAAATGTGACCAATAGATGCAGAGGAATACAGCATTCTTTCTGGACGAAATAGGAAAGTGAACAAATTAATCGCAGACCAAGTATGGGAGCTTTAAGCAGTGACATATCCATCGATGAAGACGATTGATTCGTAACAGGCATTAGTGCTTGACGTATTGCATTCACCCAACTCGACGAATCGTCATCTAATGAGCTCGTTTCAACGATTCCACAGCTATGATTATCTGTTTCCTGAGCTCGAGCTGAAAATCAAATTATATCATGCTGAGACAACAACACGTCAGGTGTGTCACAGTCGCTCGCTCATTTACGCCATTGATTAGTCATTACCCGTATTTTTTGCTTCAATGAATTCAGTTTCATTCTCAATGTTTCACTATTTTTTGATCAGCTCCATGCGGCATTCCGAGTTTTAGGATATAAAAATCGAATGACACTTTTGAACCAACGATAATTCTTAACTGCAGCAAGTACGCTATCATTTAGGAGACTGACTATCGTCGTGTACAATTGAATGCTTTGGAATTCGAAACATGTCGTATTCAATGGATTGCGAGTAAGAATCCACTGACGACTGATAACACTAACCGATGAAATAGGTGCATTTTTGAGATTCGATTTCGAAATGATGGGTTAACTTCTGCTTGAGCGGTTGATGACAGTCAATTTGGTGCACTTCGAGAATCTCATTTAGCGGCAGCTCCTGCACTTTTGCAAATATTCAATCAGTGATTTTATTCTCGTTCTCATATTACCCACAAATTTACGAATTTTCGTTTCATTACACTCTAAAACATGGCCAGTGAATGCTCAACGAAGAGGAATCAATGAAGTTATGGCACCACGACAAACCTTGTAATAACGAGTGGTCACTTCATCTTGATACATCACAATCGATTTTGAGTCCAACCTCCAGTAATGTTTCTTTCGCTGTAACACAAACAATTCCCGAAAAGCATTGAAATTCGCAATTTTCAAACGAAGTTTATAAGTCGTATTATTAAATCTATGATATTTATCGTGAAATGATGAGGAATTCATTCACTGCTCATTCATACTGTGAGATTACCGATGTTTACCGATGCTGACAAATGAATATTTTCTCACGCGGTTTGTATCACATTCAAACGAACTTGTTTAGTTCTCTATAATAGAAATTGAATGATGCATAAATATGTTTCACACTTTTCTCGTTATGTTCTTATCGACATCCATATAATCTGCTTGAAAATTGCCGTAAAATGTGCAAAAAACATTTCAAATATTTCATTGTGACATATACTCTACTGAGTCAAGACATTCTCTTCATGAACATAATCCCGGCAGAAAACGAACCATATTGTTCTCGTTTGTGTAGTGCATCATCCAGCCTTCTTTCAGCGTTTTTTTATCGTGACGTTTGGTTTGTTTCTTTGACATGACAACTCGCATCAGAGGAATATTCTGCAAAATACGCTAACTAAAACCAGGCGACTCTCAATTAGTGCTGCCACCTTTTCGGTACCATTAACGCCGCCAATAACATCCTGTTCATAGGACTTTTTGAATTGTGTTTGTGACTTTTTTGAACAAACACGCTTTGAAGAGACATCGCAATCAGGGATGATTGGCGAATGCCTACAAGTGCAGCTCATGATTTCTACGGCTGAATATTTATGACCAGTTAAGCGCACATAGAAACCTTGAATGCTTATGACGGTGATTCAGTGTTGTTCAACAAACGACATTCATTCAATTCAGTGATTCTCCTCTACAGAAACGCTATCTGAATGATGCGCAAGCGCACGAACTCGCGTACGGGACCAGCTTATTGTTGCATTGATAGAATGATGAGCAACTCGTGAAAATTTCCACAATGATGAGCAAACTTGTGAAGTGGATACGAAAACAAAGAAAGGCATAAAGGGTGCGTGCCTGTGACTCGGTAATATGATCTACTTCAACTGGATACTGTTGTTCGTTACCGTAGCTTGCGTCACCATTTTTAGTTTTTCGCGACGGTGCACTTGGTGTCGTTTGAGCTCTTTTACGATAATCTGATGTTGAAGCATTACTCGTACGACTGATCCTTTCGCTACCTCAAAATTATTCAGCCTTCATTTTGAAAGCAATAAAAAACAAGAATTATAAAGAAAATTCATCACAAACTCTTGCAAAAGGCACATTTTGTATACGTTGGCATATACCACTGTCAATACAAACTTTGTTAACGACGAGAAATCACATTTGGATGATTGTGGAAAAAGTGAACTTGCAAAATAAATTTTATTTTCCGATCTTCAAACATGCTCAAGCTTACAATTAAGGTGAGCAGGAGTCACTGCTAAATGCGTTCACTGGAAATGTTGCAGTGGGTGAATTCCTTGTGAAAGAGAACAGCTTAAATAAGTGGAAATAATCGGGAGAGGGAGAACAGTTTGCTGCTTTGGGATTCGAAATAGCAGTCTTGAATATGATCGATAACAGTCAGAAAGAACGATGAGAAGCGACGAAATTAGTTTAGAGGCAATTACAAATGAATGAGAAAACAAAAAAAGAATAATGAAAGAAGCGATGAAGATATAAACGAACCATCGACATCCTCACTTTCAGTATCAGTCTGATTGCTAATCATTCTTAAATTTTCCATTGAACCACCGAAATTGCTGTCTGAATTAAAACGAATATAAGCAATCGACTCTGGAAAATGTGAACAAACATTTGGGAAAAATTGTAAACATAACCGGAAAATTTTGGGAATAAGGAAAATGAAATGAATGAAAGATATCGATGAGATATGCGAGATAACGAATCAAAACCATCTCATCGATGTCATCGTTTGCAGCAGGAAAATGCAATTTACACGAAGTCATTAACCAAAAGTGCAAACTGCCATATTCTTCAGCGTTTCTCCATCGAAATTCCAATACATCTAGGCTCTTTCCCTGTGAAAAAAAAAATCCAAACATAGCACTTACTATTCTCATCTGCTTCCAAGAAAAAATTCAACGGTATGATCGAACTTCCCGGACAATCTCTCGTCGCTCGTTCGATGCACTTCTTGTGACAATTAAATTTGCAATCTGAAATATCCTAGCTGTGAAATTCACATCACGCGCGCAATTCAACAAAACAATGAACGAAACAACAACGAATTGAACTATGAGAATTTTTTAGCCAAACATCAAAGTTATTTCAAACACAACAACTATAAGTACTCAGCAGTAAATTCTCAAGATTCTCGAACACCAGCGGGTAGAACGTGCACAAGAGTGATTCAAACAGTCTTCGAGCATAAGTCAGATCGCAGAAGGAAGGAATCTCCAATTATGCTGATCCAATATCCGAATGTTCCACTCAATATAAGAGCATCCTCGCATCGACTCACTCACCTATACACTGCAAACCCTGCCGAATAATGCCTTTCAGCAGTTTCTTGCACACCCCACAAACCGTTGGCCGTTTATATGAATGAACTTGAAATGTGTGCGGAACCTGGAACACAAAAAGATCGCAATTACACTGATTGTGAGCATCCTCAACAGGAATCTAAAATTCCGTAACTTAATTCATTCGAAAAGCGTTTATGTTCACTGATTTCGATACCTTAATCTTTGTTGCTTCAGCCACCTCCATCCATAACGGTCGTCCACTCCAACTACAACTTCGATGATCTTTACGAGGCATTTGGAGGAACTGAAAAAAAACATATACCAGTTGGTCCATTGAACTGAAAGGGTAATAATGATATCTTAAAGCAGTAATGGATACGTATTGACAAGCGAACGTATAAGGAACAGAAGAAGTATGAGGAATATTATCAGGTTTCCGTACGTTTCCGTCGGATGATTCGTCATTGTCGGTTTGTTCCGATGTTGTGACGAGTATATCTGGCGTTGTTAGCTGATGAACCATTGACTTATAAGAATCGAACTGAAATTTTGGCCGTATCAAATAACTCGTCGTTGATCTGAATCGCCAATACACCTACTTCAATCCTTTATGAATTTTAGGTACTTGGAAAAGAAACTGTTCAAGAATTCGGACTCAGTGTCATTTATATGCATGTATTCACTAGATTCATTGATCTGTGGATTCATCTATCAGAGAAGATCGTGCTATCCTCCCAAAAAATCCAAATTAGATAGGCTAGGAGTGTTTATCTCAAAATGAACGGAGCGATACCGAGCGATCGCTTTCGGAAGTGATTTGTTCGTTAGTCAACGGCAGAGTTGTTACGTCATTAGACATCGGCTGCATACTCCATGAAGAGCATATCGTGTTTGCGCTTGCATTCTTGAATAAGAGGAAATCATTTTTACATTCGATAGATTTGAACAGATCCATGGAAAGTTCAGTTCCTCTAGGCGTCACATATTGAATGCGATTATTCGAACATAATCAGCAGAATTGTACCCGTGTTATTTTTGGTGAAGCGGTCCACTCAACAAACCAATATGCGAGAGGGATGTGAATATTCTTTCACGATTCCCAATTCCTCATAACTTCAACTTAACTAATTACCACTCCGCTAAAATTTCGAAACGTATCCAACAAGTCTTCAAGGCATCTCAAAAGTCTTTGGATCATAAAAAGTGCCGATCGTGCATGCGAATGAAAATTCAGGATTGAAACACTCAGTGTGATTCACACGAATCGTTTGATAGTTTTCAGGAACATTTGCATTTTTAGGTGAGAGTCTCTGTCAATGCCTCAGAAATATTCATTTTTACATATTGAAACATGCACAAACATTTTACTGTTGTTTGTCCTTTCAGATTGCATCCATCGCCAAAATTAGTTTAAATTCAACTCAAAATTGAGAGCAGTTAACAAGAGAGCCCAACAAAATATTCAACTCAATTCAAGAAGCACTTCAAAGCGTTTTTAGAAACACTTAAATAATGAAATTAGCTCCATTAGTGTATTATTCACTGCACACTTTTGTTCGTTCAAATCAAGCCATTCAGTAAAAGTACCATCCATTTCAGTTCCATCGAACGCGTGCGTGACAACATCAAATTCCCGTAATCACTCAACGCTAATTGCATCAAATTTCCACAATTCTCAAATGACTGCTCTAGCAATCCTCTTCATGAGTGTCCCTCTCCACAACATTTTGAAGAGCGACACTTACAAGAATCGCTCATCAATAGTATGGCGTTGTTGGTTAGTGCATTAAAGACCACATGGCATATGGCGAGAATGATTGTGCAATGAATTTCGAAAGCGCTGAAACGTTAAGGAGTTGGTTGAAGTCTGGAATGGGTGATTTCTGCAAACAGAATTTATTTTTTGGGGATGGGAAGTTGGCAATGGAGCAGCAAACGAAAACGTACTGAAAGGTGATGGTGCATCTTGAGTGTACCGAGAGAGTTTCGTGGCGAAAGAGGCGAAAGAGGTATAGCAGATGGACGTCGTTGACGAGAACCATTGCAGTTGTTCGGAATCTTTGATGCGCAACGTTTATGATAATTAAGACCACATCCTGAAAAAATAAGTGAATGATGAAAATTTCATTCAATAATTCCGATTTAATGGTGGTTTTGCTAAGCAATACATTATTTTGTCGTGAATGAGACTCGGAATAAATCGAGCTGATGAGGAAAATTTTAACGTTCGGGTTGCTGAAATTACAATAAACCAGTGATCCACCTTGACATTTGAGACCTTGCTTAACCAAGCCAAACAGAAGTTCGCCACAAAAATCACAAAATGTCGGTGATTTATAACTGTGCACGTAGAGATTATGTGGATGAACAACCAATCGATCACATTGTGGATACGCTGAAAAATAATTCATTCGAATGGAAAATTTCGAATCGTTGATCCTTTCATGTTCCAATTTTCATAAATCTATTGTTTTTTGCCATTTTGACCGAATATATTCGCTATGATCGCTTCAAGTTTTTTTTTCACTCACAATCAGCACTTCTTTCCCTTTCATTTTCACTCCGTTCCTCACTATTCCTCTTTGAAATATTTATGAACCAGCTGCAATCCATTTCATGAATCCAATTTGCGTGAATTACACAAGAATTGAACCTTATTTTGTCGAGTAATTTGGTAGATCCAATTTTTTAATTGAGAAAAAAAGAGAGCGATCGATAAAATTGGGACAACGAAACATTTTGAATAACCGTGCTGGAATGGTTGCTTCTCGATTTTTTAGAATGATGGATTTTTGATCATGCACTTGGGAGCTTTTTGCGAAATCATTCATGTTCTCACTTCAGGAAATGAACCAAAAGGAAATGAACACAAAATTTTGCTATTCAGCGCGTTCATCTCGTCACTTTTCATACGCGCAATCATATTTTAGAAAGTTTAAGCCGTGTTTAGACAAGTTGCTGTCTCTACTCAACACGACTGAAAAATTTACACTTACTCGCCTCATATTTCAAGCAGTTCGTTGTTCTTCCCAACTGAGAAACCGAAAAAAATTTGCCTGACAGTTGAGCGGAAAAATAATGACAAACAGCGATCAAAAAGTGCGAAGCATCATTCATTGGTTGTTCATTCGATGGCAATTAATAGCCTTATAAAACTTTTGGAAAAAGAATTTTATTCGGCAACAAAGACGAAATTAGCGGAGTGAGAGGAATGGCTTGCGAATAATATGCGCTCTGAAGAACGATCACAAAACGAATGAGAATGTGATGAATACGGCAAGAATCGATATTCTCACGAATGATGATTGTTTGCTCATTCAAAATGTTGCACTTAAATTTCGAATGTCGAAATTCATGCTGCATACGGCAAAAAAAAGAAGAATCCAGCAACCATTGGAACAAACTTTTTGCAGCGTAATTTTATAATGATTCCGCTTAGATGATAAGATGTTTTTTTTTGAACTGGGATTTGTATTCTTTAAGTCGTTTGATTTTTATCAAATGAAATTTTGTCAACCAAATGTTTATATTTCATGCGTAAATTTGAAATTGCTTCGGAATTGGCAAGTTTTTTTCAGAGGAATTATCTCGCACTCAGCGATAATCCATTGGCCGTCATCAATGTGAAATTTGAAATACATTTTTCTGTTCGGAATTTCCGCAGTCCCATCGGATTAAACGTTCTTCTCGAGTGAATTTTCAAGGACGATTACGAACGGGTGCCACTCGTCACTGGAACTAACCAGCCTATTCTTTTTTTTGTTGTTTGTTTACATTTCGTTTTCTACATTTTTTGTATGCATTTAAGCAGAGTTATATATTTTATAAATTTATGTTTGGACTTTTTATGTTCCTTTTCATTTTGTCAACGTTGTATTTGTATTTGATTCGTCTCATTCGAACGTCCCTCTTTGCAATATTCAAGCGCTATCGTTAAGTGGTAGTTTTTGTTTTGCAGTCAGAGCTTGTAGAAAATTTATTGCTTGACAGGAGGGCGATTCTTTGAGTGCGCGCTTGCATATTGGCTCGTTTCGGGCGTTTTTTGTTTTCAACGAATCGAGAATGCTCAATGCTAATTATAGATGTCTGAAATGCAGCAATTCTTGGAAGTAATGCTTGCTCTGTTAAGCAATCGCTCTGCTCAGTAAATTTTCTCGACGATCCATCTAGGTCTCAGAAACTGTGAGGAAGAGACAAAAGAGAAAAATGAACCAAAGAACCAAAAAAAAGCGAATGCTTGCGTGCTATGTACGCATACTCACGAAGCAGTCAAGCGAATCGAATTTCTCCAATGGAGCACTCAAATTCGTTCAATCAACAACCATTTTACAATAAATCAAATTTCCTCAATCGACGACCAAAATTGTAAGCGCTAAACAAGATTCACGTCGAATTTTCAGCTTACTTCTTTCTTTCGACTGAAAATTCCAGTTCAATAAAAAAGTTTGTCTGTGATTTTTAGTTCAATTCTCAACAAAAACTTTGAACGTGACTTTAATGCATGCCAGCAACGAGTTTGCAAAAAATCAATCCT
This sequence comes from Anisakis pegreffii, assembly GCA_035041965.1. Lineage (NCBI taxonomy): Eukaryota > Metazoa > Nematoda > Chromadorea > Rhabditida > Anisakidae > Anisakis > Anisakis pegreffii. Next base: position 76,663 of record JAPYMA010000457.1, read on the forward strand.
CAACAGATCAAACTGTAGTGCTGAAAGTCTTCTGAGTCTTCGAAACGCACACTCCCAGGGGGTGTTAAGAACGGACGTAACAATTTGATATTATAATCAAGTAAACGGCTCAGTTCAAATTAACAGATGCACTTTCAGCCATTCAGTGGTGAATGGTATAACGGCAGATAGCTGAACGCCGAATTCGATGCAGTGACCCCGAACAAACCGTATCACATATCAATAGGTGCCACTTTTTTGAATTCAGAAGCATGGAAAGTTGGGATAAATGTACAAGTGACTATTTTTTTCAAGCAATTTTATATTCCTGCAAAGTCAGTTGGGAATTGTCGGTGTTTCACCGAAAACGTGCATTTGATTCGGGTACTGTGAATGCAGACACGCGATGAACGTGAAACGAAACAAGCAAAGACTCACAGCTAATCACAACTTCCACTAACGTGCCGTCTTTGACATCTGAACTGGATGAGATCAGCTGAAGAATATTGATGGATCGATGGTCATGTCGATACAACAGTATATGATCAGCCAAACTGTCATCCCATTTACGATCCGGATACTGAAAGAAACACAATCAGATATTATTGTTTTGCGATTAAAAACTTACAAAAAGTAATGATACGCCTAAAAGGTTAGCATAATCTGTTCAGTGATTGATGATCTCTCCCCATAGCGCTTCGTGAAATATCTTTCACGAGATTCTGCAATTCTGCAATTTCTTCACCTCGGACAACGTAGAACACGAAACTTTGTAAGTCTGGCAAAAAAAACAAAGTAACTGCGAATGAACACAAAGTAAATTCCGACTATTGAGTAAACTCAACAAAATCGATCGACTTTCAAATAACACCCGCAAAAGAGAATCCTAGCTTAAGCGTGAAACGACCAATATTTCCCAATTGCGACTTACGCATATCCCACGAATGGATCCCTTCTATGCAATCTGATAGCCAAGTCTGAATCACACGAAAATGTTTTCCTTGCAACCAATTCTGTCTTTCTTTGTGAATTTTTTAAACGGAACCCTTCATCAGTCTGAGTCAGCAATTTATAAAAACATTTCAGGGTATTATCGTATTATGTACCTCCATGAAAATACATCTTCTGATAGCTATTTGAAATTCCTTTCCGATTATTAAAAATCTATATACAGGTTTGGAAAAACCTATAGATGGTGATGTAATTTTTGCACAGTTCAATAATTCATTAGAAGTTACTCACGGCTTCATTAATCGAACGATGTGTGAATGTGTAAGCAAATGATAACATGAGAAAAAAAGAAGCGAGGAATGATACAAGCAACTGATTCGTCAACAATTCTTTGTGAACACTCTCAATTCAAATCCGTTATATTCTCTATCAGAAAAAAGCATTTTTGAACCTTAATAAACAATTTGCCATTTCAATACATTTAATTTCATAAAATTGTCAAATCCGCACTTCTGTTCCCGACATTATCAAAGCATATAGAATGTGACTGATCAAGTGAAGTGATCATTTTTGATAAGAGAAATTGAGGATGCATTCAGCAGTAATCGGCTTAGCCAATACAAATGACCATGGAAAATTTTTTGGCACATGATAAAAAGCATATATTTCATAGCTTCTCATCAGATGAGTTGCCGCGATCTCAGCTGGATATTTTGGTGATAATTACTAGTTAGAATCAGTGTGGCTAGAGTTACAAATTGGTGGTGTTTAATTGAGAAAAAAGCCGTAAACAATTTTATGGTGAGGAGATTGAGACTGAGCTACTCACGGATTTCTTAATGAAGTGTATCGCTTCTTGTCGCAGATCTTTCAACGAGATTTCGGGTCCATTCACCGAAATCGTATCTTTTATTATACCGGACTGTATTTGAAACGTCAGGTTCATCTTTGCAGTGCTTTCATCAGCTTCGTAGAGGATTTCTCCAAACGATTCTCTAAAAATGGAAAGAAAAATCAAAAAGAAACCAAAAACTTCTTCAGAGTTATACGCCACAACGAGTATTCGATCGATGTTGCATTAAAAAGATAACACACGAGAGCAAGCGCTTCAAACGGTGAAAATGTTATTGGATTTGTTGAGAACAGAAAAATCTCTGAAGTAGAGATGAGCATGTGAAAAGAAATGCAGACTTAGTCATCTTCATCAAATCAGATAGAAATGTGCATACATTCGGAATGATATCGAAGAGTAGCTAGTCACCTTGTAAACATTTCCAAGTAATCCTACGCTAAGGTTGATTCATGTTAATAACTCGAAACACTATTCATGTGATTCTAGAAGCAGACTTAGCATGCTTCAAATTCGTTGAACCGAAAAATGCGTTTAAAACACCTAAACACATCAACGCCGCTAATGAAATATAAGCTCAGCGCGAAAATGATGAAGTTCAGTGTCCAAATGTAAGCAAACCATTGAAGGCTGAAATCTGCGCAAAGCTTAGAATAAATTGCCAGGCAATCGACTCGATCTGGTGTAACGCACCGACGAGATCGGATTTATCAAAGCCATATGAATGTGCGCAATGCAATCAGTCCTATTGGCAACATAATAATCGCTTTGCAATGTTGTTGCACACATTGGATATTTATGGACAGTGTAATAAGTGTTAAGCGATATGAACAGAGAAAGAATTAATTGCAAACACCCATCTGCCAAAATAGAAACAAGTACGTGATTATTATGAAGCTATTTATCACATAGTGCTTCACTATCATATAGTATTCTTAAAACGCATGCGATTAAACGCAGTTAATGGCTGCTCGTAAGACCGAAAAATTGTGATTATTATCAAATTCTACGTTCTGTATTAGTGTACGTGAATACATTTCTACAAATTTGCGGTCATCTCTGGACGATATTAAATATTGTATTGTCGAGTGAACATTCATCTAAATGTTATCATAACAAACTCGCGTTTTTGCTATCAAATAAAGTTTTAAAATAATAAAGAATGGAACATGCATAACTATAGCATTGATCGAATATTTACAATTTTCACTTATGCAGTCCGAAGAGAAGAGCAATAAGAGCTTTGGCTAGCAGCAGCAACGAACAACGTGAAAAACCCATTGTGTTACGAAGTCCATTGAAATGTTGATGTTCTTTGATATGATTCCGCTAATTTCTAAAATAACTGACAATACAATGAACACTTCATCTATGACAACAACGATGAACAACCCCAACGAAATAATGAGCATTAACATCGACAATATTAACTCTGTCATTCATTAGTTGTCGGTTCGTCAGAGTGCTGCTGAATTATAGTGCAATTAACGTCTACATTTAAGTGCGCTCTTCCGGTACTCACTCAAGCAGGCGCTATTGCATTCAGGCACATTTTCTGACCGATCTAAACGCTCCTTATTCACTTGACGTTATTAAAAGCATCCTGTTCCTACCGTCATCACTGTTATATTTATTGTGATTATTGTTATTATTATTACGACACATTTTAATCGATCATGAGATGTTTACAAAGAAGCGAAATATAACGATTGGATTGCATGACGTTTCGTTATTTGCCTTTACGCCCACCCTGTCGTCCTCCCCTCACACGAAGAAAACAAAAACCACCCTACGCTCTTTTTCTTTCCGGCCATTGAGCTAGCTCAGCATTTCTGGGAATGAAAACTTTCGACAGCATTTTCAAGCCAACCAAACCTTCATGCAATGCGTGAAAGCAAAATCGCTTCGAAAGAGTGCTTCAAGCCCGCAAACAATAAATTCAAAGAAATGCTTCTCTCACTCCTTCTGTGATCTAATTTTCGGTTATTCAAATCGACTAGTTGGCTGGTCGAGAATGAGAATCGTCCGCATTTGATTATAGCCGACGGAAGAATGGAAAAAAATAGCGAATGAAATTAGATGGATCGGAAAAAGCGAAGAGGTGAAATAAATCGACCTGATGTAATATGATCGCTGATGAGTGGAACAATTTTGGAGAATGAGAAATGAGCATTTCCGCAGTAATGAACACCGAACAAAACCAATTGCTTGAGTCGAGAAAAAAAACTGAAAGGAAAATGAGAAAGCAAATTAAAGTTTGAACGATCAGACAGTTGATGGAAGAGTTTCGAAATTATACGTCTCAAGAAGGCCATATCGAAAATCGTGAAATTTCCGCGAATGAAATCTTACTCATCTAAAGTCTGCATCTATTCCAGTGGGCATTTGGATTATGAAAAATAACAACTAAACGATATATCTGATTATTTCCACGAATACATTCCCATCTATCTATTTTATGGAATAACAAAGACGATGAAATGCGAAAAAAAGAAAACAATAAATAAATCTTCCTAAATAATGCCATTTTGTACTTGAAAATCAATAGAAAAACGCATTCTGACACAAACAATTCAGAAATTCAACGGGAAACCTCTTGTGTAGCTCTATTGATATTTCAATTGCTTTCAATGTAATTGTAACAATTGTTGCCGTTGCCATCAAGAGAGGTCTTGTTATTATCCAAAGAAACATTGTTTTTAAAATGTTATTGACGCCATTATCTCACGTTTGGTTTAGGATTGTTGAATGATATGGAGCCCAAAAGACGAAAAAAAAAGAATCAATGACTAACGAACTGCTCCATTCAACTATTACGAGTGTTCTCGTGCACTCTTTTCTATTCAGAACAAATAATAACACAAAAAATTCTCTTATTGTTGATAGTGCATAACTAGATCCATTCTCTTAAAAGTACATAACTACACAATAGATTGAGCAATATTTTGTTAATATTGTTCTTGGAGACAGTATAGACAGTGATCATGATGTCAACAGCATCAACAATCACAATAATACTTTTATCACTGATGTGATAAATGCAGCTAAACCGGAAGCTTACATAGGAGCTCTCAGCTGTTTGTACACAAGCATGCTCAACTCATCAACAGCAAAATTAGAAAGAAAAAAGTCGAATTCATCCATCTTTCAAACTACGATGTGAATAAGCGTGAACGATGCAGCTGAGCAAATGAATCGGACAGGAACGTTGGTTTGATTGAGATGCGACGTATATGAGACGAGATAAAGAAAGATGAATCGAGAGATAATCTGGTCGAATTATGCTCTGAACACAGCATAATCTGCGATGCGTTTGTGTAAATAAGCGAATCAGTTTCAATCTCTCAATGACATTCCGTATATTACTTCAAATCGTTCAGGATTAATTTGTTGCCATAAAACGCGTTCATTGACTAGCCACTCATTATCAGATAAGATTTGTGTCAAATAGCTACGCAGCAGCTGCAAGGTACTTGCACAATTATTAGGTTGTATATCAATGCTGTCAATATACTGAGCATTTCAGCCGTGAATTATCAGCTCGTCCGAGCCTAACAGGATTTTCATTTGTTTTAACAGGGTTTCCATTCTTTTCCCTGCTGTTGAAATCGCTCTCATAGCTTTCATCACCAAAAGTGTTCTCTTTTGCTAATTTCTCATTTATTTCACTCGACAATTAAAGTCGAATTCTCATTCTATCAAATACACTCTATTATTGATCATTTGACTATCGAACGTTGTTGAGCAATAATATTCGATTGCTGTATTGTTGATTTCGGCTGTCAACACTCGTCAATGTATCCAGTAATGCTACATGCTACAGAATAAGAAGTTTATTCGAACTGTGAAGTGAAATGAGACGAATCGGATGAGAAAAACTCATAAAGAGAATTATATTTGCATGTGTTAGCTTTATTTGCATTTAGAGTGAATACAACACGTCTGAAAAGAATGAGAATCTATCAAAATCAGTTTGAAGTGAGCGTGTCACAGACAATAGCTCTTCATGCAATCAAGATCGATTGCAATAATGAAAACTTTCCAAAAATACAACTACTTCTCGAGCACAACTGATATTCGAAAATGAAAACAGAGGAGAGCGTGTCCTACTTCGGGTAGCAGTATGAAGCCAACACTTGCAACTACTTGTTCTCAGGATGGAAGATAACACATTCATCGGTGAATGCATTCTCGAAATTAGCTTCAACATCACTAACAAAATCATTTACTGGAATAGATTGGCACTGTTCTCTTCATGATCAATGAAAAACTCCTTCGAAAGGCGCAACAATTTTCAATAACCGATAACGGAGCTGCGAAAAAGGTGCTCGGAATTGTGAGGTAAATTAGATGTGCCTGAAGTAAGCATGAAAATAGATTATCCAATGACATATTGCGTTCATAGGGGACATTAACGCGACCCAATAGGCAAAAATTTCGCCGTTTCCGAATGTCATCAATTTGTCAATACGTTCGATTACAACGAAAGAATAAGGATATTCTAAAAGAGAACAGAATTATTCGCATTTTTAATGTTCATTTTCACTAATTACGAGGTTGCTCGATTCGCGACTCGAATAAAAGAAAAATCAACCGCGAAATTCCTCTCAACGATCAAAAAAAATAAAACGGATAGGAGCCGTGAAGTTATGAATGCATTAAACGCTGAAAATGAAATTGCTTGATCAAGGATTAATGGTTTGATTGGGCTCAATTATGAACTGAAAAACTGATGTCTGGGGAATACCATACAAAGCATGTTTGATCTAGATAGACCATCGCCAGTTTATTTCAACTTCAACAGATACTCAGACGATGAGATAGTGAAACTCTTCGCTTCAATAAGAACAGCATCAGTGGATTGTTAATATCTCAGAGGAATTAATTATATAATTGAATGCAATGGAGAATCACTCGTTCTTAAACAATATTCAATGGGAAATTGCTCAATAATAAACCAAAATGAAATGCAGTTGATTATCATAAACCGATCAAAAGACTAATAGGATAAGAGGCAACGAAAATTTGTATTGGCTACGCAAAAACAACCTTGATAAGATTACAAATGAAGACATTTTCGGCAAATTTCATGCGAATTTCGATTGCCTTCATTGCCTCTGAATGACTCATGGCCCAGAAAAAGCATATTTCGATGTCAACAAAGTGAACATAGTATATCTTCAGCACAACCAGTGTACACGAAGTGGAGTTATGGCACTGAACATAGCCGACTAAGCCTAATCGCGCTAGCCTCATCAAGAGTATTTTTAAACATCATTTGAGAGAACTTGTGTTCTTCATAAACTCTATCGAGTTAACTACGTACATAATGGTTTTTTCCCTAACTATTACCTCGTCCATCACCCATCCGAAAAAAAATTATCACACCAATGCAATTACACACGAATCAAACCAATTAGCTTCGATATCTTGAGCACCATCAGCCTAAGATGTACTTGAAGTAAAGTTACGTCCGAATAGCTGTTCAATTACTATTCATTACCTATCACAAATCTTCAAAAAACTATCTCCTCTTATCAATATTCATTTACTCACATTCACAATCAAACCACATGAATAATCCAAAATTTCCTGCACTAATCTACTTCCTCAGTTTTCAAACGTATCTCGAATAATTAACATTAAGGTAAGACCATTCATGTCAAATATAATTGTAAGACAAAACCATCTAATTATCCATCTAATTATCCTTCTCATATGCTATCCAATAGCTCATAATGACACTTTTAGCGCTACTATCAGCACCAGTCACTGACCATTTCCACCATTTAAACAAACTAATTTCGTCTCACCCATCTCATTGCCTTCTATATGCTCGACATCCGATCACATGAGAAACAACTGACTCGTCCAGGCGAAGACACATAAATGAACATAGCTCATGTAATACAAAGCCTGCTTGATATCTAATATGCTCGCTTCATTTGTTGTTGATGATGTGAATACGAATAGATATCCATCATTTCGAACTTAATATCATCAGCACTATCTGTTCGCTAGTTTAATAGCGAGAATGGATGTCAAAATAAGTGGATCCTTACTCTGCAAACGAATAAGGAGTGCATGGTACAAGGATTGATGCTAAACATGGATTCACATCGGGCACGTATACATACTTGCATTAGTAGGACTGGACAAGCCAAGCGCACACCAGGCGCGTTTTCCGCTAGCTTATTTTGCTTGTTGCTTGTTAGGCTAGTCATTCATCGCATTCAGCGCTTACTTGTCTCTTCATCATTATCTTACTAGTGATTAAGTAGAACTTCTGCTCTTAGCACTGCATATTACTCATCCATCATGGACTAATTTTATCATATTGCATTGATACAATTCATTAGAATAAGTGCTCGCATCAGACACATCTATCATCAGCTCGTCTCCTTCAACTTCAACTGATAATGAATTCATGCAGTTTGTACGAACGACAACAAACGCTCCTTATAATGAGCAACTTCAACATTGAAGTGGGATTAGAATTCTTTGATAGTCAATCAGCTATTACAGTTGTGCACGGTGTTAGGTGATATGACCTCACTCATATGATTGTATGCCATACGGTCTCATGAAATGCATTTTCAAAGAGTATGTCAAGATAACAAAAAATCGATGAGCTCGAACTTAAGCAGGCTGAGGTTTATCTTGCAAATGTTAGCAATCAGCGAGCGGTACCCAGTTTCAGAGAGACCTACCTCATCACTGATCTCATCTCATTAAATACCAAAGTTTGTACTGAAAGTCATTCTGACATTATGAGCCTATAATGTTGTAAGTGCAAAACAAAGACACGTTTCGGGTACACACGACTGCCGATAGCGTGTCTGCCTTAACATGTAGCTGTTGTTCAACAAATAACCGTTGTGCCCGATAAATTAATATTGTTCAAATCTGCAATGTTCTTGTTCAAGAATTGTTCAATTCAATCACCGAATAAAACCGAATCATTTCCGTCCGAATCGCACATCTTCAATATGTAAGTACAGCAAAAAAAACTGCTCAAGTCAATGAGATGCGAGATCAAACATTCCCATAAATAATCCACACTCAGCTCGAATGATGAACAATTTTTATTGTGCTCAAAATAACACATTGAGCATTGAATATCGACATTTTTTCGAAGCAATAATACTGATCCAGCGAGCTTTGAAGTTTTTCGTAGTATTAGATGTTGAATGGCAATGAAGAAACTTCTCAGTCAAAAGCCGACGTAAAAATGTTGAAAGTGGAACGATCAATGAATCGATACTCTGGGAGTGACGACGAACTCACCAGGGAATTATCAGTAGATTACAATATTAACAATTAACAATGCTTTGACTCGTACTAGCTTTGAAAAGCTTTCTTTCGCTTTCATCGACTTTCACTTACCGAAAACACCCGCAGAGCGTTGCTGTTGCAATCGAATGAAACGCTCGTAAAACGACACGATACTCATTTCCAGATTCTTCAAACAGTTTTCTTTCCCTTTGCGAGACTTTTAGGATCAGTAATGCGTGTTTTATTTGTACGGTTTGTCAGGGTGAAATTCGTTCGCTAGAGATCTTGCGGAAGTTTCTTTTTTTTTCAGAGAATTCCCTTTCGTCCGTTGGTGTAAAAGAACAATTAATTATCAGAGCTGTGATGAATCTGATTGATTCACCGATCTGCTTGATTATATTCATTGCCAAGTTCGTTGAATTGTACAGCTCTCTGAATCCGCTTCGAATGAAATAACTCACAACTCGATCTTAAAATTTCAAATGATTCAGTATCAACAGCATTCGCTTCATGATCAGTGAAGTGTACAGCATGATTTGACAAACTGGTGGTATCGAAAAATCACGAAAGATCTTCTCTGACAATTGTCTCATTGATTATCATTAGAGCAGTGCTTTCATTTCCTGTTGTCGACTTTAATCTATCATAAATTTGCTCATTGAACATGATTTTTTGAATCCTTTCAATATACTTTACTTGTATCTATTCAATTTCATAACATGTACCCGGATTGTCATCACGTCGCTGAACTTATATTTAAGTAAAATGTCAAAAATGATGGAATGAATGCTAGCCCATAAATGTCTTCCTCTGGTGTCAGTGCAAGCAGTAAGCCTGAAGAGCAAACCGACATTAGTTGTTCATTGTATTTTTCGAGTGAAATCAATAACTTAATGAGAATGAGAAGTAAATGTTGAAGGGTGAATAGAGGAGTATCCGAGAGGCATATCGAATATTACTGAAAGTATCCATTCATATTTCGGATATATACTAAATAATATTCAACCTTGTGGATGAATAGGTTCGCCAGCGATGTAGATGGATTGATACGGCTCAATGAGGAGATTTTGTTTCATGAAGTGAGCTCTGATTTGTGCAGCAGATTGCAGAGCAATTGTTCTATGAGACGGTAATGTCGCTCATGGGTAATGTAAACACATTGCTGCATGCTCATTACACCAACAATAACAATAATCGTATTAACAATATTGATGTTAGGCAACGATGATGTGAGAAAATTTGAGGCTTTTGAAAAGCTACATTAAGTTCGAAAATAGAGAATGCAAACATTGAAAAAAGATGAATCGCTGCTGAAAATGAACGCAATCGAAAATATTTTCGTTTTGACAGCATTGAATTTTAGATGTGACAAGTTCGATGGGATATCAAGCGAATTAATAATGGTATTTGGACGAAATGTGTGATCCTTCTCGATACTAACCAATAAGCTCAAGTGACATGTGTTAGAGATGAGAACGTACTTACATCATCGGTAATGAATTCATACGTATTATTTGTGATGAATGAAATATGACACTTTCTGATTCAACCACATTATTTATAAATAAGCAAATAGTGAACGACCACTAGTGGCTGAACAGACACATGTACGTTTAGCGCATATTGAGAAGTGAGGATCATGCTGAAAAAGCTTAGCGAGCCCCATTCAGATGATCTTTTTAGGAGAGAGACTTGTTTTTCCTCCTATTTGTTGGCTCATAAAAATGATCGACCTTCATAAACAATTTCCACGACATAAAGATATCGTGAGTTCGCATGAAGTATGCATGAATGAGGCATTGAATTCAGCATTTAATATGTCTGAAGACTGCTTTCAATAAGTGCTCAGAATAACAGCGAATCCGATAACCGCTTGCTGAATTGTCGAAGCAGAAGTTTCACAGGGACGGCTACAATACATCTCAATTCATGCTTTCATTCAATTTAATTATGCTAGCAACTGACTTCTTAAGAGTGTGATCGTGCATTTTTCATTAAATATCGGTTTGATAGAATTAATTCATTTCGAGGAATAGTCATTTCAAAATTAATTCATTTCATCGGTTCGGTGCTAAACTTCACCACTCAAAGATTGATGTAAAATGACAATTCAAACATAGAAAAGTGTAATGACACAAATGAATTGTTTATATCGCAAACTACTCAATATCGCTGCGAAGTTCTGCGAATGCAATCGGAAATTACATTTTCAGTTGGCGTGCTGGGAAGATCTCTCGAATGCTGAAAAATTGCATAATGTTGAAGTAACGCTAAGTGAACAAAAACCGTTCGCATCATGAGCGAAACATGCATAATGTCACAGTTGGATTAACAAAAGGAAATACCGTATCACACTCGCATTCGCTTCAACAGACAACACGAAACGGTTGAGGAATGGACTTTGCATCGAGAAAAAATGACAGTAAACAATGAATAAAGTTGGAGAATAAAACTTTCTGCTGAACGATACATTTAATTATTGACTAAATAAGTATGGAAAAAGCTATCGGACATTAGTCAAAAGGTTTGCTCTGCACACTAAACAAAAGCGAATTCCTACTAGAATCGATCATTCTAGCGGAATGGATGAGAAAATCAGTCATCTACGAAATTGAGAGCATTAAACGGACAACGTTTCTTGCGAAGAATTGTTGCTATTGTTTCACACCATCCATCCAGGTAATCACACAGCATCCATTCTATTTATGCCTAATCTAATCGTTAGCATAGAGAAAGGTTAGAATTGAATTCGTTCGATGGAGCGTGCGATACAAAAATTGCTGGTGACATAAGAAATTGGAACGTTAAAGTGGTGAATGCATGCATGAAAACGACGACAGACAGCATTTCGATAAGGTTGGAAGAGTTGTAATAAATGTATCAAAAGCAGCCAAAATGATCGTGATTGTAGCGGTAGTTACTGGAGAAGATTTACAAATGAGTATGCGTTGCGATACGCATTTTGGTAAGTAATAATAATAATGATAGTAATAATGATGATAATAATAATAACAATAATAGATTTAGATATTATCTTAATGCTATCTCAACTAGTGCAGTAGCGCTCATTCATATACATTGATCACTATAGATCAATGTATGCATTACTATAGCGCTACAGGCGTTACCATCTTTAAGACTACCATACTCTCAGTTTTGTCCGGTAACATATGAATTTCTTTACACCATTCAATTCCTCGGAACTTCTAAATTCAGAATAGCATATATTTTGTGGCGCAATTCTGCCTGCTTGAGGAGATATAGCTATTTTCTTATACCTATCTCTAACCTATAGGGGTTCCATCTTTAAGGCTACCGTACTCTTAGGTTTGCCCACTAACGTATCAACTTCTGTACACCATTCGATTCCTCGAAAACTCTAAATTCAGAAAAAACAATTCCTGCAGAGTCAAATACGTGTGTCAAAATATGAACCTTTTAGCTAATGGTCTTCAAAAATCCCTTCCAGAACACCTGACTGATCTGCTCAAAAGTTTCCTTTAATTTGATGATATTCCACCTGATGTTTCGAAGCGGTGCAGTTTTCGCGGATCAATAAATGTTTGTGCGTTTTTATGCACTCATAACATCCGTTTTCATGATTCTCGTTATTTTTATTAGATGTTGAATTGCACATCAATTCGTTTATGTTCTCCTCGTTGTTCATTCGCTCGTAAACCAGCAAAAACATGATTTCTTTTGATTTATGTTTGATTGTTTTTAGCGGAATGCGCTTTGATTTCTAGGAAATGATGAGGTTTTGAACGAATATTTCAAATTCATAACTTGTTCAGGAAAAGACACATCCTCCTGTTGATAACTTTCCCACTGAGTGTTTTTCCCATTCGGAAATCAACTTTTCAGGAAGTGCAAAACTAATCGAAATGTAAAAATATTAAATTTGAACTTTGCTAATCAATTCCATAGTGAATGCGATTTATCATGTGAGCAGTTTGTCATTCGTTGTTTGCTCGCACATGATAAATCGCATTCAAACGTTTATCGATAAGATCGCAAAATACCGGTCGTTTTCTTGACGGAATAGTGTGAGAAAGCGTCTGCTATGTGCCGCACTTGCTTGCATCCTTATGCCTGGTCTATCTCTGTGCGAAAGAAATTAATTTCGGAGAGGTATGATCTGATCATGCACGATGGATTTGTGCTTAGTGCTAGAACTGATGTTTGAAAGGCTCGTTTTTAATAGATAAATCTAAATGAAAAAGTTTCATGGATACTTTTCAAGGTGTGCATGTGCTGCATATCGATGGAATTGAATTCGTTGGAAACATTCATCGAACTCATGTCAACTTTCTCCTAACTTCTTGTCTATTTTACCGTTATCAGTTAACGAATTACTGGTGTATTAGTGGCATCATATGGCTCGAAAATATTTCCGCGGTCCATCTTTTATCATAATTTTGATGGTTGTTTCTAACGCAGTAGTTGTCGTGGGCAATGAACTTCGTACTTCATAACTCATGAGCAGATCACTTTTCATATGTAATGTTCAATTCGATCAGATAATTCATTTACGATAACACATCCGCAAATCTCACATCAGCCTGACTGACTCACTCAAAACGCAAGATTTTATGAAATTACGGAGTAAACAAAGAGAAAACCTGAAAATTCCATTGAAGATATTAATTCTGAAGCTGTCAAAAATAAGTAGTGTTTTGTTTTTTCTCAGTGTTTGATGGGTGGCACTTGCAAAAGGTATTTCTGAAGAGCTTCACTTCTCTAATAACAGCAAAAAATAGCTGCCCATTTCAGTGTTTAAGTGTATGTGATTGGCGAACGCTGAGTACAAACGAACGATCGGTGATTTCGTGCAAACTTCTTCTTTAAATGTGTCTCAATCAAATCAGTATTATTGAACTGGAATCAACCGAATTCCCCATTACGTCTTGAGAGGATCGTGGTTTTTTTGTTCATTTCATGGCTGTTTAGTTGAATGGCGCTCGATGCTGTTTAGTGCTCGTTCTTCAATCTTTAGCCGTTATAGAAGTAAAAATTAAACCATTTTTTAAAGAAAGTAATCTGTTTGTTTCAGTTTTCCTCAGCACAACATTTATTTCGTGCGGTGTAATGCGGGGGAACAGCGATATTGCATGCGGTTAAAGAGAAGCATGAAGCGTAAGAACGTGCGAGGCACTGATTTGACGAGAATGCCGCAGATGTAATACGATTATCTGAATGCACGATCGTTAATATTGCTACCATGTGTGATCGAAACATCCAATGAAACAACAAAACAAGATTCATTTATGTGAGATTTTCACAAACACATAATTAACAGCAATTTGGAGTGTTGTTTTCGAGTTATTTCGCTAAGGAATGCTAATTAGTGGCGGACCTGTTATGAGCTACGGGGATTGAATCGTTGACAGATGTTGATTTTAGTACCGATTTCTTTCATAATTCGGACAACGATCTCATTCAAATCTCTCTGAAATATCCCCAACCCTTTCTCAGTGTGTTATTCATTGTAAACTCTTTTCACTTTGCTTTGTTGCTATTCCGTTTGTCTCTTCAATAGGTAAATAAACGACTAAAATCCTCGTATATAGGATAAGTCTTTTAGCTCATTTCCCTCAAAGGTTCTAGGGATATGTTTGCCAAAAGTGCCTATGCTGTGCTTCATAATGTACCTTTCAAATCATTAAGTTTGTCCACTGACTCAACCACCTGATGACCTTCAGTTACGCAACTATTTAGAGATTTCATAAGATGCACTCTAAGATATGTACTTTGTGCTAAAAAAAACTATTATTATACTTCTAACCAATGCTAAAAAACATTCAAAAGTTTGCAGTTCGCGAACATTCGGAAATTGTCGAGAATAAAACTGAGTCGAAACATCTTTCAGCAGTTTCCTCAGTTTAGATAAATGTTTTGCTCAATGCTTTGCAGCAGTGGAACCGGTTAATGAAATTGCAATATTATTATAAATGTTGCATCAAACACTGCAGGAGGTTTAACCTCGAATCGCATGCCTGCAGAGTCGACTGGGAAAATGCTTAGCGTCCGAATCATAGTCCCTTTCGTACAATAGCGTTTTTGTACCGATCCCTTTTTTCGATCCCAAGTTTTAACTCACACTGTTATGTACGCAGTCTTTGAAAAATTCATTCATGTGCCTTTCGATTTTGCGCAGTGCTCGATTAAACGTTTAAGTGTGAACATATGTCTGGATGTGGACTTCATTCTAGCCGCATTGATCGAAGAATGCCTGATCAGAGAGTGAATCGCGAAAGATTCACAGTTAGGTGATTGATATCAGTACGTAATAGGATTGAATTTGGGAAAGTTTGTGAGAATAGCATTTAACATCTTTCAGTTTCTGTTTTAAACGATCGCGTATGTTGAAAGCGTTTGAATTCGAGTAGTATCAGGAGGATACGTTGATACATGAGAAGAAGTGTTCATTCATTACAGCTAAACGACATACGAGCTATAAAAACTAAAATTTATCTTTTCATTGGACAAGCTTGAACGTGCTCAGCAGTCAGAAATTAATCGAGAACAACAGTGAACAGGCGAAATGTACCGGTAAGACTTTCAATTTTTCCAGTATATGAAAACCTTTAAAACATATCCACCGAAAACACTTCAAGCATAAGTCTCATCGAATGCAATCTGTTATGTCGAACGCTTCAACTGTACCGGTTCAATCGTTTGCAATTCTTTGTGGGTTTTGCGATCAGCCAAACGTAATTCATTCCACAGGAAGTCAACTTTTGACATGTTTAAGAATCATTCCAATTCATTCGATTATCAGCAAGTATTTCGATCGTTGTTGTTCCTCAGAACACTTTAACTGATTTGCATTGCAGTACACTTCTCCTCTACTTGTTCACACCAAACTTAACATCAACGAAGTTCGCAAATGAATCGTCGCAATCACCACAATACATCATACCAAGGCAGCTTTCCCATTTAGGAGTAAGTCCTTTCCATGAATGCACGCACATTTGATGCTATCTGCGGACAGCTATTTAATCGAATTATTTATTTGATCAACTATTGCAAGTCGTCACAAGTTCATGCGTTTCCTTTGCCACAAATAGCAGTGCGTACTTCCTTCTTCTGACGACATCAGCTTAGGGAATTATCCATCTTTATGAGCTTCTGATCGCAATCGTCGATTTAACGTTCATATAATCACTGAAGTCGTCTGAATACTGAAATTCATATTGTTATGAAAAATCGAACTGTAAATCTCCAACCCTTTCCGAGCTTCCAAAATTCGGAAGATTTTACCGTTGAGGAAAGAACTGTGAAAGATACATCACTGTAAATTCAGAAAATCGACTAATTTGTTTATGAAAGCGAACTGATGTTCAGTATTCGTGAGTGGGCACAGTAATATAAAAAGAACGCGTTCCAAGAGAATCCTGAACCATCATCAACGCGAGATTTTATGGTTGCGCAATTGCCGTTTTGGCTGAAAGATCATTTTGAAGAAAATCTAAAATTCAGAGTGATGCAACGTTTCGATTTACGTTCTAAAAGGAATTTGCAAACCATTTCAAAGAAACAACTCAATGAATGCACCTTGCAGTGGCCATACAGGCGATCGTCACTGCCCACTCGATTCTACCCGTCTTATCGTCGCGCTTCAATACGGAACCTCGAAACGAGCATTGTGCGCTCAGAAGAGTTGAAAAAACAGTGATGATAAAAATGCCGAAAATTATATGAAATGGATATACAAATGGATATTTAAGACAGCAATTGTAAAATATGTTTCTTTAATGTAAATAAATCAGAATTTCCCTAATTCTTTCTTTGTCAATCAGTTATTTTGATGGCTAATTATAAGCAGTGCAAAATATTATCTCGAAATTATACGAACAATTTGGACTACTACTTCCCAGTCGAATACTTCAAATAAATTTCGAGTTATAATTCAAAATTTCACAAATTCACACCTTCAACGTGTTACGTTGAGAGACTGCGATCATAGTCTTCATCCTGATCACAGATTTCGACCAAACTAGATCAAACTGGATTGATTTCACACATAATGAGAAAAGAAACCATTGCTTTCGAAGTTCCTACGGATTTGAACGCAAAATACGCTGAAAAATAGAAGAAGTAATTGGAAAAAAAATTGTAATACGAAAACAATTTCGAACGAATCTCACTGAAAAGTGGAAGAACTATACGAACGAACAGTAAACCTTCAAAAAACACGCTTATTCGTTGCGTTATAGTTGAAACTCAGGGGAGAACAGCGAGAAAAACAAAGCAATTTCAAAAGGTATTCGCCAAAAAATAAACAAAAAATCTAAAGAAACAAGGCTGATTGCTGGGAGGAAATGATGAAATCAATTGTGATAATCTATTGTATGTGTTTGATGTAAGGCTGAATCTATGAATTTATGCGCCGCTGCTTGTGTCAATTTGTTTGTGTTGTTACGTTGATATACATACGAACGTATATACACCACCGCATTCATATTTATTCATTTATCCACTCCACAAATTCTTAGTTGGACAAACATTAGAAGTGATCCTCCAACCGTCGTCCTCTCCCATCACACGTACCAATATTCATCCGCATTACCGACCCACCGATCGACCAATCGACCAAGCTCATTCTGCTAACCCCTTTTACCTCAGCTCATCCATCCATCCATCTATCTGTTTTCCTACTAAAGGTTGTTGAACAGCTCATTTGATCAATTAATCCGATAAAAACACGATTTTGTTTCCCCTTACAAGTACACATTCGTTATTCACTGTGAATTTCCTCGCTGCGATCACATCATCGTAAACTCATGCCTCACATAACGCTCAATATTATCACTTTTCTGATAATTCAGTTGATATTCACTCAAGCCAGCGCCACCAAAAGTGAGTTTTTTTGCTGGATTCTCAGCCTTTTGATTATCTGCTGAGAATCTAATTGTCTGATTGATTATCTGATTGCCTTTTGATTTTGATTATGAGGCGTTTTCCGAAATTCACTCGTTTGATGCAAACATATTTTTCTGCAATGATTTGGAGTGATTATGTTTTGGTGTTTCTTTACGCCTTTCCATTCCACTGATCATGCAAAACGTACCATATCAATCTCGATTGTGATCAAATCACTAAGAGAACGATATGAGTCTACAAATGGTGAATCAGATACAGTTGCTGAGGGTCGAAAACTGTAGGGAACATTATCCGGAACAACACTTGAGAAATGTTCGGTTAGCTGTAGCTCGAGCCAGCTGATTAAGGCTATCGCTCCAAATCGAAACTCTCAGAATCTCAAAAACATTATTGGATAATCAGACTTCAAAAACGGGAAATATTTGGTGTCAAAACTCGTTCACTTAAACTCGTAACGTGAAAAGTATACATGAATTGAAAATCAAAATGAAACGCGAATATAATTCGCTCAATTTCTATATTCCAAGGTAAATTTGCACCTCTCACTGCCAGGTTTAATTTTACGAATTTTATCGAGTGAATCGTATCTTATCGCCATATTAAATCAACAAACAAAATTTATGTGTGAATATTTTTCAAAAAAATTTTCAGATAAATGCTACAGCTGTGCCTCAACAAACATGCTTCAGGTGAGTGAAAAGTTTTTTTCACAACTTCTAAAATCGCCTGTTGTTCACGTGGCAACAAAACCACATTGTCTAAGTTAAAGAACTTTCTAAACGAGATCGTTGAGTGACATGCGGACGAGCTAAACCGGATTAGAGAAGTGTATAATGTGCGAAAAAAACAAAACAAACTAACTGAAATGTGCCACAGGTACTAACGATGCAATACAAAATGCTTTTTTATATAATAAAAGTGAAAACTTAACTTTTTAAATTGCTTACGTAAACAACACACTTCACTTGTATTATTCTGCCAAATATAATATTGTTCCTAATGGAACTGAACCTCTCTGAGTGGGCACAGACAAAGGCAAATTTTGTTCAACATCAAACAAAAATTTGTTTCAGCAGTAATTTTTGTCTTTGAAAATGATGAATAAGAAAAGATCGCGACGATGAGATAAGAGATTGATTTGATTTTCTGTTTGATGAGGCTTATTACAGAGCGTGCCCTTTATCGCTTGTCTGAAGCAACCAAAAATGTTGAAAAATAAGAAGCAAACGAGAATTTTGCTTCAATTCAATATCTCTTTTCGTATTAATTCAGTTATACGGCCTGAAATAAGTAATATTTGTGATGAAACAAGTTGAGTTGCATAAAGATGACCGTTTTGTGAAGAAAATGCTGCTGATTGGATAAATACTTGCCGTTCAAATCTACTCACTACCCTCTCCTCAGCATCGATTTCAGTAATTGATCTGAGGAAACATCGCCTTCAACGAAAAGCTTTTCATTCAGCCAAACTTTTCCTCCTTTTTTTCCATCTGTGATTGAAAATCGCATGTTAACTTGACAGCTGATCCTAGTCTCCATTTGTACACATCGTTGAGTGGTGACCGAAATAGGTGCAATTAAAACCTTTTAAGTGTATAATAGATATAAGCCGGATCATAGCCTGGCTCAGTCGCGGGTTCGATTCCCGTTGGCGGAGGAAAGTTTTGCTCGATATCGAGTGGTGTACCAATATCATTAAAACTTGTTAATTCAATGGTGAAACGCAACTAGTCGACTGCTAAGGCGAATGCACGAATTCATTTGATCGCTGGTGTGATCAAATGTTTCTTTCTGAATTTCCGCCATGAAATGTTCCAGATGAATTTTGCGAGTTAACAAATCGTTGTACGCCGTCCGAAGGTTCTGACGGAATTTGAGGATTTGAATTCCAACCAATTAAGTTATTCGCAATTTTCGTACTACTCTTATTGGAGTCTCATTATTCTGATTTCCCGAGATTCGTTTCGTTGTTGGAATGGAAATTTGTGCAGTTGTCGAATAACTTTCGAGTGTATTGTTGGCATGAAATAAGAGTTTAGAATTTCACCACAAAGAATCGTGGCCCTCAAAAGCGAATCGCTGAACCGAAAGTGTACGATAATTTTTGTGATCTCGATGTTTGGATTTTGAAACGCAAAGGCACAGTTGAATGTGATGGCGCTTGCTTCAAATGGCAACAGATTATCGATAACTCAGGTTATTTGGTGCAGTATTAATTATTCATTCATGCTTTCATTTCGCTAAACTACACAAGTTCCAGTCATGAATTTCAACGTTAACTTCAGCAGATCTGAAATAGAAGATTTTATCGATGAGTTTAGTGATTTTTGGCGTGAACTATTTCCACGGTACAATCGGCGAGTAGACGGTTAATAAAGAAGCCATGGAATGAAAACAGCTGATTGGTTGTCTTCTGTGGAATTCTTTACAGATGAAATGAACTTTTGAAACGATCTGATATTCGTAGCTTATGAATAATTTCTCATCGATGCATCATGCATAATTCTTTAAGGCTCATATTCGTATATGACAATCCGTTCATGCTATAATGAGATGTTCGATATGAAGGACTCTTTAACTGCACCTGAACCGGATGATTTTTACTGCTCATCCAAGTAACATTTTCCTGGCATTCGATTTCTTCAGTATCTCCATAATCCCAGTCGTTCGATTCTCGGTAAAACCATTAGGGATACAAAAGTATGGATGGGTAAAATGTTGTTTCCATCAATATGACCCTTACAGTTTGAACTTATGGCAGATGATCTTTATATTTAGCTCCTTTGGATATGAAGACGAATCATTCTTATTGAGGTAGTTTCTGTAAATTTCCTACCCCGAAGAAACTCCCCGCGGGTGTTTCTCATCGAACTGATGCATCTGTCCACTGTTGTCATTATATATGTTCTTGCCACCATCCAGAGAAATTCGTTTATTGATTTCAGGTCATCCCCGTTGGACTGTATACCAGATGTGAATCTTATCGATAATATATGCTGGTGTCAAGGTGATTATTGTAATGAAGCGGTCGCTAAGAAATTGAGCAATGGCTTTTTCTTATCCACATTAATCACCGTGTTTTTGTTTGCACTTAGCTGATCTGATCGATCATGTGTGTGTGATCACCAAGAATCAATTAAAGAATCAATTTCTGATCAATTCATCGTTTTTTCGTTGATCTCAGCTTGTTTAAATCCTCTCTCGATTCACTGTTTAAATCATTGTAATGTCATATGAAGTAGTCGTCCAGGAGATACATAACATCACAAATTTCTTTGAGATTTCAAGTTTCGCTATGGTTTGTAATAAATAGTTTCTTTGATTTGTATTGTTTACCTTTTTATATCCATCATTTTATGAGATGTACGGCATTTGTGCACAATCAGTGCCACTGAGATAGTTTTGCGAGCGATTTATGATGAAGAACTTATTTGTTCACTCATTGAATGAGAATGTTAATGGATGAGGATAAAGGAAGTGAATATCGAGTATGGAGCGTTGTAATGAACAGTGAATGCGTTGATTCGTGGTTCAGATGAAGCAGTTCTCAGTCTTGAAGTCAAATGAACTCAACACGTGTCCTTTAAATCACGTAACGCATTTCACTGCTGTAATTCTCATTGATTTCGAACAATGACTTATGTCACGTCACGTCTAACTATTACATTTGGCTGCATTGTGCTCTTCTTTGCATTCTGGAATTGTTCCGCTTTCAAGATGTTTAATCCATTCGAATAGCTGACAGTTGTGCAACTTAACTCTGGGTTCATTTGGCGCACTTGAACTACAGCTGGGAACTTACGATTAGACAAACTTGCTTTGGAAATTTGGAAGGGGACATGTCTTGAAAGAGGAACCGTTTTGCTCGGACTTTTTATTCTTACATCACACGGTTGTTTGTTTTATTTTCATGTTTTTTTTGTTGCTGTTTCGTTGTTTCTCATCTTGATTGTTAATGTTAACCATTCAGTTGTTAATTGAATATTGCTTTGTAAGAGGCGAGATTGAGAAATAAAATACACTTCCGCGTTCACTTATCTGACCCTAGCCTTCGAAAAGAATTAATTTTTAGGCAAATGTCGCAACGGAGAATGCTTGCATTTGTTCGTTATTACCAACTGACGCTTGCTCCAGAATGTTGAAGCATCGAATTCTCTTCGCCAGCTGTTCTTCGAAGCAAAAATTTTTTGTTTCATGCATTGCGAGAAAGCTATTTTGATAATTGAAATACCATCAAATTTCAAAGTGAATTCCGTGAATTCATGAATGGAATTTACTTTGAAGTATTGACGATTCTCGAGAAATGCAGATTTTATGATAACAGTCTTCCTGAACGATCCAACTCGTTGCTGACTACCTGATGAAATATTCAAGCTTGAGGTTAAAGTGTAATTCTCCTCGAAGAGTGAAATTGTTCACATCACTTCTGATGTGTCGGAGATTTGCCGAGTTGAATGAAGAAATGAATGCAAACTCCCAAGTATTGATCAGTCGCAGAACATTCCTGGTCACTGATCACGTGAAAGAAACTGAAAAGTCATTTGGAAATGGAATTCATCAATTTCAGATCTGACTTCCATCTGGTAAAAGATCAATCAATGTGACACGTGAAAATACTTTTTCTCAGCATTAATCATTGTTAGAGTCTGTTTTAAAAAGAATTAAGAATGAATTAATCTTCCGCTATATTTCAGAGTCAGCTATGTTCACTCAATTACTCTTGGTACAAGTGCATAAATTTTCATCAGTTATAATGTTTTTATCAAGTTTTTTAATAGTTGCACTTAAACACTGAAACGATTCTGACATCCTTCTGACATGAAAGAACTGTGAAGAAATCACTCTTTCTTAAGATTTACTATGCCGGTTTCGATCAACATTCAACTGCTATACTTAGGATTCGAATCGTTCCCTTGATTTTAGTTGTTCATTTCCGGTGAGAATTTTATTACTCTGATCGTTTGCTGCACGCTTCCTGGAAGAAGGTGGTTTTTTGAAGTGGGGAAAGAGTATTCATCAGTTGCGATGCCTTGAAAGTCACACCAATTTTGATATGATGTCATCAAAATCGCGTGATCGCTAGAAACGGTTTTCCTAGACAAAACAGGCGCTTGTAATCGGTTCAACTATCAAAACATAGTGATCATCGAAACGAATTCCAGTGTAACATTCTAAAGAAGATCCATCCATCCTCTCTTCTCAACACTAAAACTTTTCTTTTCTCAGTCAAACTTTCAATGAAATTCCATCAACGAAAACGTATCTATCAAAAAACTATCTATATGCGTTTTTACGGCAGCAAAAAGATTCAGCTCAAAATTTCGTCGATTTTTTGCACTTTCAGCAAACATCAATAAACATAAAGCGTTTCGAGCACTTTTAGCGAACTGCTTCGTAACCAATCCTCCATTGTTTCTTTGTTCTCGAATAATCTGTAGCATATAATTTCTAACTGATGACCAGTGATGCCTAATTCGAAAAAAATTGACCCAGCTCTGTCGATGTATATTGAGCGATGCATATTTGTTTTGCTGCGCTCCGGCTATGACTCCGGAGCACTCTGAACAGAGTATAGTGTAATTCACGATGTTAACATCGTTACACAGCCACATATAATTCATCATCGTATGGCTCAGATTAATGCTCAAAAGAAAAGTTGCATTTAGATCGCCGCCTATTCACCCTCAATATATTCTCTCGTACTAATGAGCCTAGTGGGTAGCCTTCCGGTTATTGTCTTGCCAGTGATCTCTGTAGCACAGCAACGTTCTGTTCTGTTGAACTTATCTTATCGTAAGCCCTGTCAACTAAACCCACGATGATCATTAGTTGATTATTGATCAAGCCGTCCACTTTTGGAATTTCTTTTCGGAGTTAACTTTTCAACGGATCTCATAAATGGCATTCTTCTATTTGTGATACTCATGTAATACGTAATTGAGCGATGTATATTTATACTTGTTCATTTTTTTTGGCAAACATTGTTTTTGTTAAACTCCATTCGTTTTTTATTTCTTGCCTCAGTGTTTCATAGACTGAAACTGAAAAGTTCTATTTCCACTGCACCGATAAGAACGCATTTAAATGAATAGTTTCAGGTGGAGAGTGAGAGATATGCTTAAATTATTGGTTGTGCTCGTTGTCATTCCCGAGATTGCTCTCGCTATCACTTGTAATACAACTGACACATTCCCGAATTCAACAGCATCGCATTTTCATCACTACTCGTGCCTTCATGATTGTGAGTTTTGCGTTTCAATTAGGCATTTATCATTCAAGGTTGTCGTCAACGCTGAACAGAGAATGACACACAAAATGTGAGCTGTGACCTGCACGACATGTTCCATCTGCAAGAATGGTCACTTGCATGATCTGAAAACGAAACATTTCTCGAAATTACTTTGCTAGAATAATGGATGGCATTAGGAAAATGAATTCTTACAGTCTTTTTTGAAGCATCCCTCCGAATTTCTTCAAACAGATATTTCGTAAAAGGTTAGCTGTAAACATTCAATAAAGTATACTTTGATCAATTCATTATGTTTAACTGAAACATTTTAAAAAAATGGAGCGTTTCACTATGATCACTGTAATAAAACAATGAAGTTTAGTGCCAAATGGATCTCTGATAATATCATCAATGAACATAACGCATGATGCAAATTATCACTATCCACTTGACTTAAGTCGAACGCTATCGCTCACAATGACAATGAACAACACTGCTCTTAAGGTAAACAAATGCTCAGCTTGTTTCAAGTATTTCCGAAGATCAAAATAGAGTGGTCGACGGTCACGGAAAATAGAAGTTCGGTGACCGCCGAGCGATGCTCATTGTCAATATTTACCTTGTTGGTGTTCGCGAGAGTGTCGATAGGGTGTTCGCAACAGCCACCGAAAAAAAAATATTTCAGTTCTTAACTCTGTTGGCGCATATTTTCATCGATGCCAGATCTTTTGAATCTGATATATCAAAAGCAACAATGAATTTGTTTGAACAACCATTCAACAGAGCAATAATAAATACAGTAACTTGATTGAAGCGTACAATTGAGTTTGCCGATGACGATACAAGCGTACAATTGAGTATATCGTCAGTATAAACAACCTCACGGATTTGCAGGAATAATATTTCATATTCAGTCGTGACTGATTTTAGAGTAGTGAATATTTCAGAATCTGCCCTACGTTTTCGCACAATAGAAAACTGCGTGTGATCTGATCTGTGTCTAACAATAAGGATGTGCCACTAACGATTGATGCTATTGTATGGCCAGAATGAGCAAATTCAGATATGATAATTTTATTCAATCTCAGTTGTGTTCCTCCTTTTAGGTGACGAAAGTGCTGTTGGATATTGAAATCTATGTGTGGGAGCCGCTCGAAAGCGGTGACTGCGGATGGGAAGCGTTCCCAACATTCGGATTTACGTATGAAATTTTCGTCTACAAATTTGGTGTTGCGAAGTTAACTCAAAGTTTTCAAGTTAACTCAAACTTATTTTGTTCGTCTCCTCTTTATTTGAGCGACAATTTATTTCAAAATATATTTCTTGACACTCGGAAATTTTTCAGTGAGGATTTAGATGGTTGTGAAATGATGGAATGTCCACTGGAGAAGGGTGTCATTCGAAATTTCACGATGAACGTCGACATGCGCGATGGTGCAGCGTTCCTTGACAATGGGGTATTTGTTACTGTTCGAATCGTTCAGTAATTTCACTTCACTTATCTGTGAATTCATGATTTTTGACTGTTTTCGTAGAGAAGAAAGTACTGAAAATTTTCCATTTTGTGGACAATGAAATAGTTAATTCTCAGAGTGAACTTTCTTCAAAAGTTTGGAGGAAAAAAGACAATTGTGAGAATGACTTTTACACAGATCGCAATCATAACCATTCCAATCCTCAATCACTTAAATTCACTGCTGACATCATTTGAAATCCTCAAAGAATAATGTTAATTTCTAGTTTTCATGCTGCCCGGTTGTTTCCAGATGAATGATTCACATCGATCAAAATCAAAATAAACGTTTTTCAGAAATTATATCAGCTGAGAATGATCATTAAAAATGGCGATCGACCGAAGAACGTACGTCTCGCCGATTATGAGCCTCCACTACTCGGATGTACAGTTATGCAGGCAACGATTTTGTGATGTAGTGATCGCCTACATGCAATCTCCTTCATTCTCTCAGACGAAGTTTTCATTGACAGTTCACCTAATAAATTTTTTTAAACATCCTCGAAGCTATTGATATTCATTTGAATTCATCATTCGAATTCTTTATTGAGAACTTACGAATATGGTTGCCCTCAATGGTCACTATTTTTTAATTACTTCTCTGATTTGGGTCTGCTGATTGATAAATCACGCATATCAGCAACCGGACTTCTTATAGCACGAAGATTATCTGAAATTTGATATCGTGTTGCTGCTGTGAACGAAAAGAGGAAATAAGACTGAAATTTCATGACAGTTTTGGGAAGGATTAATGCCAAGCAAATTCAAAATTTATTTAGTTGAGACAAGCATTTCATCCGTTCGCTTGTTTCTTCTTCATAAAAGTTACTTTCTTGAACTTTATCCGTCAATATTTTTATGGAATGAAATTAAACGATGCGACTTTCACAACAACTGCAATAAATCACAAAAAAATTGCACAACGAGTAAATCACAGTAAAGCAATTGAGATTATTTCAATGATTTGACTTAGCAATCAAATTGATGTTAATAAACCTCGAAGAATTACATGTATGATGCATAAAATCCATAAGATGAGCATAAGAAAATTTTGAAACCAGTCTCATAAAAACATTCACAGGTTGTCATTTCCACAAACTCTGACATAATTCATCAATCAAATATAAGCGAACCTTCAAGATATTTTGACAGGGCAAGTAAGCAAATATAAGTTAAATATCCTCTACCTTACAATCGGGAAGAATCAAGTTCATCTTTCTATAAATCCTCAACAAATTTTGTCCGTGGATATTTGATTGCAAGATCTCGCCACCGTACGGCTATTAAATCCGGAATACGTAAATGATAAAGGATTAGGGCAGAAAGTGAGAGTCGCTTCACGCGACAAACACTCTCAATGAAAAAGATTCGGATATCGGTAAGACGTAAAAAGTCGTAGGCGGCAGCCATCAGACATATTGGTATACACGTGCCCGGACCGTTGCACAGCACTACATCAGGGCTGAAATTGAGAGAGTCCAAAAATGTATAAATTTATATGAATGGTTTCAGAAAATTGTGTTCGTACGTGAAAATCCATTTTGTTCATAGATGAATTTTGAGAAAAAAGGAAAATATTGATTCTTCTATGTTCACTGGGCGAATACAAAAATACATTCATCACTATCAATTGTACTATATCTGCATCTGCACAATTCGATTGGTTCTTGTGACTATCCAACGAAAATTAAATTCAAAAACTAAAATGAAATCACTGAATAATCTAATGGTTAGATTATTCAGTGCTAGATCCTTCGAACAGATCAAACACCGGATCAAAATATCAAGAAACAAATATGAACCTTTGCTGCCAAACAATCCAAGCACTATGCAGTAGTGACCTTAAAGTGGAAAATATGGCGGTGAAATAACTCTGCAGCACCTCACGACTTCGACCGATGCGGATCACTTCGAACGAACCATCGTCTCGTGATTGTTCAAAGTTCAGTACCTTAACAAATCAAACCTTTACCGTTTAAGATTGCTTTACTAGCTAAATAGCAAAGTTCCGTAGAAACTAAAGTGAATTCACAAGTCGAAATGATCTCAACGAGCGCGAGTTGATCGTTAAACTAGCTTTAGATCTGCTCAGTGTTCCTTGCTCTTCTCATTCTTCCCTGACGATAGCATAGGAAGATGACAACAACATAAGGAAGCGCAAACTTGGGCATCATTGAAAAATTACTATAATAGAAAAATTACTTTATCTCCACTCAAACGATCCGTTTCTGCGATGATGTAAGTGCGATGAGAATAGTGTTTACCCAAATGCTTGATCACAGATAACATTTCGGTTGTATGACCACCTGAACCAAAATTGGAGCTGTTTGAGAGGATCTTTTCACTTATAAATTCTTGAATAAAAATGTAACGTTTTCTTCCATTACTTTTTCGAGTTCAGACAACCTCAATGAGAAAGCAGAGAAGATCATAAAACATTTGAGAAATGATGAAAACGGAAAAACTACGCAGCACCAACCTGAGCCCATCACAATACAAATTCTCACAGACGTTTTTGGATTTTTAACGTCACGCTGATTGTGAGCATTATTCGGTGAATGACGTTTAAGGTAAAGAATTCCCAGAACGACCACAGAAATGAGAAAGCAAATCGGTACCAATATCAAAGTCATGATCGCTTGATGATGAAAAGTTAAATGACACTGAACCTGACGAGCATTTTGGTTAATTCGAACATTTCCACGAAATAATCCCGTCTGGTTTCAATTTTCGCGCAGTACGAACCGCTATTGCAGGAAAGTTCCTCACCCATTCTATTGGTATAGGACGCAGTGGTGAAAATGTAATAATTGCGATGATCCTCAACTCATCTTGATTGATTTCAATTATAAATGAAATTGATAATGGAATGAAATGTGGTTAATCTGGGGTTGGCAACAGAAGCCAAATTGCACTTTTGAAGCGACGCGGTCAGGTAGAGCACAGAGAAGAAGAGATCCAATAGGGCGAATCAACTCGTCGACGACGCACAGGAATATGACGTATTTCAAGGCTACACCTGACCTGAATGTGAACATGAGGTGTCATTGGGAAGAGAAATGAATTTTCCGCGTTCAGACAAAGACTGGCTACAAGAATCGGCTCATTCATGGAGCAGTAAAAGTTTAACCAGGGAAGTTTCAATCAAATAAAAGTGATGTGATCAATTGAAGTGGAAAAAGTGTCGAAACAGAGATTTGATCGGTCAATGCCAAGTAATCCATTGGATAGAGAATTGAATTCTCTACAAGCACAAAAGGTTTCAGGAAAATTCATTGTTTAGTTTTCGAGATTGTAACTTAAAATGAACCCTCAGTAGCAAAAATAATGCCTTTGCAAGCAATTGAAATGGAAAAAGTGCTGGAACAGAAATTTGATCGGTCAATGCCAAGTAGTCCATTGGAAAGAGAATTGAATTCTCTACAAGCACAGAAGGTATCAGGAAAATTCATCATTCAGTTTTCGAAATTGTAACTTAAAAAGAACCTTCATGAGGAGAAATAATGCCTTTGCAAGCGATTGAAATGGAAAAAGTGCTGGAACAGAAATTTGATCGGTCAATGCCAAGTAATTCATTGGAAAGAGAATTGAATTCTCTACAAGCACAGAAGGTTTCAGGAAAATTCATTGTTTAGTTTTCGAGATTGTAACTTAAAATGAACCCTCAGTAGCAAAAATAATGCCTTTGCAAGCAATTGAAATGGAAAAAGTGCTGGAACAGAAATTTGATCGGTCAATGCCAAGTAGTCCATTGGAAAGAGAATTGAATTCTCTACAAGCACAGAAGGTAATCGCAGATCTCTCGATTAGTATAATTTAATCTTTCTTTATTTCTTTCTTTCAATTGAATCAAATTGTAATTACTTCGACTTACATTCATTATGAAGTATCATTATGTTCCATTACCTTTTGTTTTATTTTTTAGTGATATTTGCTTTTGTTTACAGATTTTTCATAATACTATCATGTTTTCATGCAATGCTCATTGGTATTTTTTATTGTTGTGGGTTTAAATCGTGTATATTTAATTTGAAATAATTCGTGATGGTTATTATGCATTTGAAAAAATGTTACAATATATTATGAAAGTAATGTTGTAGACAGTAATGATGTAAATGAGTATTATGAAAGATTTTTAATAAATAAAAATGAATAGTAATAACTTGTGTGGTGTTACATGGAAATAAAATATCAAAATTATCGAAAAAAGAGCAAAAAACTTCTCCGCTAAAAATCTCACAAAAATCCTTACCTAATAACCCTTTACTATCTCAAAATCCGCAATTTCGACATATCATATCTCAGCTTAGGATAAACATTTTGAAACGCTCAGAACGGTTTTAAAATGGCTTTGGCTGTCTGAACAACAATATCACAAGGAGAACTCCGATCCACCAACAGAAACTTAAAAACCGCGAAAATCGTCATTTCAGAATTTTCGGCCAATGGATATATTTTTTAGAGTATCACAAATTTGGCACTGCACGCAGTGAAATATGAATAAACTCACTAGTTGTTGCCATTCTTGTGTTCTGATCGCAAAATGTGTCACTACCCGATTTCTAAGCACCATCATAGCGAATTCTTCCGTCCAATTTCTCAGAAAAAACCAAAAAAACGAAATAATTACAACATTGTGTTCCACTGTTCTTTTGGAGGGTTTTTCTGATCTCACTTATCTCACGCAGCCGTAATTCTATACTTTTCTTTGTACACTCGTCAAGCTGAACCGATTGGTACCTATCTTATCGCAAAAAATCATCTCATTAAGAACTTCACAAAACCCTGACCATACATATCTATTACGATTTCAAAATGCGCATTGTCGAGAAACTATGTGTTTCTACTGGCTGCTGGGTGGAGTGACCTGAGATTCCAAAAACTAGCGAATTGAATGAAATGACGTTCGGCTTGAGCATTACAGTTGGAAACAGGAGCATGCATGTACATTTACCATTACAGTTGCAATGTACATTACCGTTACATTTACCATGTACTTGGGCACTTACCATTGCAGTTACCACCGTCCTTGCGTGGTTATTCACGAATATCCTCACTCAGATAGTAGGAAAGAAGACCATGCACGAACATTCAGAAGCGCTGACTGAATACTATTGAAGATTTCGATACGAAGCATGACTCACGGCTGCCGGAGGGAAATGTAGAGGGTTTTTCCGAAGTTGTATGCTCTCCACAGAAGAAAAAAATTGAACATAAGTCACAGACAGCAACCTTTTCTGTGCATATTACTAAATCTCAAACAGTGACGCTCATTATAACCTACTGACCTCATCGTAGGATTTACGCTAACATTCATTACACACCATACCACGAATGCCCTACTTGCTTTGCAATTCCTATCCTATGCTAAATGATTGAATGTCTTTCATAAACTCCGTCTCCTTCCGAAAGGATCTATCACCTTATTCGAGAATTCTTGTTCTTTTGTCATATCATCATGCTCTTCGAAAGAAGCTAATTCATTGCTCGACAACTGTCTCACTATGCTTATGTTATGTGTGCGATCTTCCCATGAGATGTTCCTCAATTCATGATTACTCATTTCAGTTACATTTTGCTGAATCACTAACACCGTTTTGCATTAGTAAACTTTCTGAATGCCTTCTCACATAATTACTTCAAGAAGCCTTTGAATTTCAAGTTCTTAGTCTCCAACTGCGATGTAAACAGTTCTAGAACCTACACTGTACTTGAATCCACTCAAACCTATCGTCACAAAACTGCAACAGTTGCTGCCATAACAATCCTAAACTCGACAGATCCTGACGACTCGTTGATCCTTTCAGGCGATTTCGGTGTAACGTGTGGTAACACGTGGAAAAACATTTAATACAGCTGTCGCGCCACGCACCATTCACATTTTCAAATTTATCCAAATCTCAGCAAAGTTATGAGCTTACGTCCAGGCAAGAGCTTCAAACTTGAGCCTGTCCTTATCATGTGACGTCCAATTGCACCCGGATAATTTGTGCAGGGTGCTCTACGCATTTTGCGATTCTGTCTCAATCATGGATTGCCATTAAATCATGCCTAGCAATACTTCCCCTCATTGTGCCTGGTGCGACAGCATAAAGAACACGGTAATGAACAACGACAGGATAAACAAAGTGATGAATGCACGAAAACACGAAATAATCATCACAAGAAACAAGAAATAATCATGACAACGGGACAATCAAACAAGTTGTCATAAACAACAATTAACATCATCAAATTATTATTCCTCAACTTATCATCTGAGTGCTCAAATTATGAAATATGAGAAAATTTCACAATATAACCCCAAAAATGCTGTCTCAAAAACACCTTATTGAGGACACACACAACAACTCATTCCAAGCCTGAGAATACCTTATGTTAGCGGTCAAGAGAAAGTTCTAACCTCTATGCGCAGCCCAAACCGCAGTCATCCAGTTCAACCCTGGCCCGGGATAAAAGCTCTCGGAAGTGGTCCACTATTACGAACAGAGGCGATGACTTTAAAATTTGATGATATTCAAACATTTCCTCGTTAATAAACTGGAAAACCCACAATGCTTCACATCCCATTTAAATGAATTTCTCAAACTTATCAAGTGCCTTACTAGCGCTAACGATGGACAATAGCTGCACTGGCATGGGAGATAAGGATGTCATCATAGAAGTGTATGAATGCCGTCATGACACTAGCTAATAGATAAGCTTCGGCGAGTAACCACAAACACCTGAGAGATTTATCCTCACAACACGTTTGATAACATTGGAACTTTATTCCAGCTGTTATCAAACAGCACTACGAGGAAGACGAGTCACCATTCAGCAACTCGACTCTACAGGTGAGCGGTCCAGGCGAACTTTCCAGACCTACCGCTAACTTCATGAGACGATTCATACCCTACGTTCGTGAAACTCAGTTTTATAGGGATATTTCTCTTCCTTTCATATGCCAGTGTAGCTATCAAAACATAACTGAAGAACCCACAATGCTTCACATCCCATTTAAATGGATTTCTCAAACTTATCAAGTGCCTTACTAGCGCTAACGATG
>JAPYMA010000458.1:0-152315 GCA_035041965.1 Anisakis pegreffii
GGATCAGATAGGACAATGTCAAAAATATTGTCAACAATCGTGGTTTGTTATGAATGTGATTAATGATTTGATCTTACTCTGTAGTCAGTTGATTTATTCGTTCTCACATTTAGATTCGTTTGCACATTTTAATGAACCATTCTCGGTTATGAATTCAATTTATTTGCAGTGGTCCTGCAACGAGTCAACAGTCACAATATTATGGAACATCCGCATGGAAGAACGGTCCTGTTTACCTTATGCCCGGAGGAACTACATGGAAGAACGGTCCTCTTTACCTTATACCCGGAGGAACTTTATATAATCCACGCCTGCAATCTGGTGGGATTACTGGTAGTCTGTCAAGGCGATATCAGATGATTGGACGACTGAATGGAGTAATGAGCGACAATTCCATGAATACAATTTGTGTTAAAGTTTGCATGCCCTCTTGCAAACCACAATGTATTGCTAACCCACCAGTTTTACCCGAACCTGTTCCAGTTGTTCCCCAACCAATGCCTGTTCCAGTTGCACCTCAACCTATGCCTATTCCAGTTGCTCCCCAACCAACGCCTGTTCCAGTTGCTCCCCAACCAATGCCTGTTCCAGTTGCTCCTCAACCAATGCCTGTTCCAGTTGCACCTCAACCTATGCCTATTCCAGTTGCTCCCCAACCAACGCCTGTTCCAGTTGCTCCTCAACCAATGCCTGTTCCAGTTGCACCTCAACCTATGCCTATTCCAGTTGCTCCCCAACCAACGCCTGTTCCAGTTGCTCCTCAACCAATGCTTGTTCCAGTTGCACCTCAACCTATGCCTGTTCCAGTTGCTCCCCAACCAATGCCCGCTCCAGTTGCTCAAAGACCTGTCGTATCACAATCCAGAATCTGTATTCAAGTGTGTATGCCCAGTTGTACTCAACAATGCATCAACAGTCAACCACAACCTTCACCCATCGTACCTCAACCTGTCCCTATTGTGCCTGAACCAGTTTCGGTTGTTCCCCAACCAATGCCTGTTCCAGTTGCACCTCAACCTATGCCTATTCCAGTTGCTCCCCAACCAACGCCTGTTCCAGTTGCTCCCCAACCAATGCCTGTTCCAGTTGCTCCCCAACCAATGCCCGCTCCAATTACTCAAAGACCTGTCGTATCACAACCCAGAATCTGCACCGCAGTGTGTATGCCCACATGCAGTCAACAATGCATCAGCAATCAGCTGCAACCGTCATCCGTCGTACCTGAACCTGTTGTTGTTGCTCCTGAACCAGTTCCAGTTGTTCCTCAACCCATGCCTGTTCCCGTTATTCCTCAACCGATGCCACGAATCGTTGTGCCACAACCAAGGATCTGTATTGCCGTTTGCATGCCTACATGCAGTGAGCAGTGCATTATCAGCCAGATAAACCGTCAATCATACATTCATTGAAGCTCAGGCAGTCTACCTGTTCAGATTCCGTTATGGACCGATCGATCACTTGCACACCAATGCCTGTCATCAGACATTTGATGTCAACGCGTTCACATTTTGTTGATTTTTAATTTGTCGACTCAAATGACATTCAGTGCAAACAATTATTTTGTGAACATTTCCTTGAACAGTTTTTACAAACCGAAAGAACCATTATGTGTTTGTTGCAACTGTGTTTTTTTGTATATACAGCAACTACGAATATCATCATAAACAATGGCTGAATAAATTTTTGATATGTCTTTTCTTGTAAAGTAATTCAACTTTGCACTGAACATCGATCTTAGTTGTGTTGCACAATTGGAACATGATTCCTTGATTCAAAGTGAAATTCAACTTGTGATATTATACCTCATTCAAGGTTGACCTTCATCGAATGCTCTAAAATGTTATGGAAATTCAATCGTACCCGAAGTAATTGGTCGAATTTTTTGGACACTTGTCCCACCTCAATTGCTCGTTTCCATGTTCATTGACAGCAGTTAGGACAGAATTTTATTCATGACACTACAACGCCTCATAATTCTTCAAAAAATTTTAGAGCCGTCATTCGCGATTGTCTCTTTAACAGTGACGCCGTAACACTTATTTGTGCACGATCGCTGTTGACACAAGAGACGACTTTTTATTGAGGAGTTATCCATCCGGTAACTTGCATCCTCTGGTCAGCGTTCTTGTTTGATGAACTAGGCTTTGGCAGATTTGCGCCCCATCCACTTCCTGATGATCCTCCAAAACTTCCTTTCGCCGAGCTGCTCCAACCAGCATCTGAAGATCCACCCCATCCACCTGCTGCTTCATTTGGTACCGCATCTTAAAAGAATGTTTGACGGAAACAGCTTCTTAATCATATCGTTGATCATATCGTCGTGGGTAAGAATGGAACATCAACACTTTTATCGCATTGAATTTGAGATTTCACATTGCTTTTCCGATCTCAAAATATCATTCTGTGAGATGTTGGATAGATTCATGAAAGCTTTTTGTTCCATATTGTATAAGGCGTTCTGATCGAGCAGAATTGGCGTATCTGTTTGCAGTTCAACAGTATATGTTTTCCCTCTTGGAAGCGATGAATAAATTGCCGACTTCTCTAATTGAACAGGTTGTGTAATGAGTAGTTCCAGAAACTCTATTTTTGCGCAAGTTTCGAGCAAGTAAATGCAAAACTTACAGGTTATCAGGATCCCAGCAATCAGGACGAAAACTGCGACTGATTTGATTTGGGAAACCATATCGACCGGAGCAAATGAGAGGATGTTCGTGAAGTGTATCATGTCGACTTATATACCCATTCGTGTGACACTCAGAGCATTATCATTTTTCGAGGTATCACAAAAATATGCTGCATTCAGTATGACGACGTTCATTATCATGTAACCAATTGAACATTAACCGGCAATTCTATCACAGTGAATGTTCATTCATGCAAACAAACAATTACTCCTGAATAGATGAACGGGATTCCACGACACGATTACATGTTAATGTAGCACAATTCAAGTTTTTCTCATCACTACTATATGTCATGGTGAGAGCTTATATCATTATGATACTATTCTAATCGTGATCTGGTGGTACTCTTGATGTTTGACTGATCCTATCAGCCTTTAAACAATGGAGAAGGAAATTTTGAATGTCAGCAATACCAGTTTGTTAATGCACCGAAACACCCATTCATGAGTGTGAAATAATGCAGCAAATGTGAGCAATGACAGAGCAGTAGGTTTTAATTTCTGAATCTATTGCTAACACTATGGCAAAAGGAACAGCACCATATTCCCTCCCCAGTGCATCTCAGAAATTGGAACCAAGCAACAATTACTATCTTACTGAATGTGGCATATTTTTTGTGATACCTCGAAAAATGATAATACTCTGAGTGTCAAAGGAATGAGTATATATGTCGACGTGATACACTTCACGAACATCCACTCATTCGCTCTGGTCGATATGGTTTCCCAATCCACATCAGTCGCAGTCTTCTTCCTGATTGTTGGTATTCTGATAAGCTGTAAGTTTATCGTTGTTAGCATAAGACTTGTACAAAATAGCGTTTCGGAAACTCAATCTTTTGCGACCTGTCCAATTAGGGACGTCGGCAATATAATTTATTTCTCAAAGAGTGAAACGATTAAAGTTAACTTCCAATCATTTAGGCCAATTTTGATTGACCAGAACTTACTGCTACAATGCTGAAGAAACAGCTCCTCTGAATCTACCCAATATCTCGCCAGACAATTTTTTTGATGTAGGAAAAACAATGTAAAAGCTCAAGATCGATGTGTTTCAACAAACAGCGGTAATAAAGTGTTCCACACTTACCCGTGATCTAGAAGTTGTTTCAATCAATTATTCTTTTAAGATGCGGCACCGAGTAATGCAGCAGGTGGATGGGGTGGATCATCAGATGCTGGTTGGAGCAGCTCAGCGAAAGGAAGTTTTGGAGGATCATCAGGAAGTGGCTGGGGCGCAAATCTGCCAAAGCCTAGTTCATCAAACAAGAACGCTGACCAGAAAATGCAAATTACAGGCTGGATTACAGTGCCGCAGTGATGAACTCTACACATTTTTGTGATGTGATTGATTTTGATGAGTGCGAACAGTACAGGAATAAAATCATGTTTACCTACACGTTAGGCGTTATCACCAGAGCCTATTACGAAAGCACAACTGCTAAAAGAAAACAATAGAGTGTTAATTTCGTAATCTTGTCAATAATATCTAGTATCCAATCTATCAGTGTAACATTTTTTGCGATTTGAGGATTGAAAAGTGATCGGTGGAATGTGGACTGACCAAACCAAGAGGTACATATATCCAACGCAGTCAGTGCATCTTTTTTAACAATGTATCTTCTTCACAAAGTCTTTCTTAAGCCAAATATTGTTTGCGTATTTTATTAGAGTACCGTCAAACTAGTCACTCCAATCCTCTATATAAATCCCAGAAATTCCACTGTCCAATATCGACATCGTTCACCAACACATCATCCTCATCAAGATGAACACAGCGCTTATCATTCTCTCCATATTAGCCAATCTGTTCAGCATCGGTTCAGCTCAGGTATCTGGAACGTCCATTCATTTGAGTCCATATCTATCACTATTCCTGTCAAATATCTCTCACTCTTCATGCCTCTTTACCTCGACCCTTTAGCACATTGGTCTCCTCAAAAATTGTTAGTTTGAATGGCATGGAAGCAAGGTCTCGAACCTGTTAATGAAGATTCATCTATTACCATAGAAGGCAAATCACCATGCACCTCGCCAAAAAGGATTCCATCATTCAAACAATTCATCTTATTATATTTAGATTTATATTGTAGCTCAAGCGCTGTTTAATATGCAGTTTGCTTCAGCAATATCAAATTCAGCAGCAAGATCCATCATGCGTGAATAGATGTACGCTGCAATGCGTTGCGGATCAGATAGGACAATGTCAAAAATATTGTCAACAATCGTGGTTTGTTATGAATGTGATTAATGATTTGATCTTACTCTGTAGTCAGTTGATTTATTCGTTCTCACATTTAGATTCGTTTGCACATTTTAATGAACCATTCTCGGTTATGAATTCAATTTATTTGCAGTGGTCCTGCAACGAGTCAACAGTCACAATATTATGGAACATCCGCATGGAAGAACGGTCCTGTTTACCTTATGCCCGGAGGAACTACATGGAAGAACGGTCCTCTTTACCTTATACCCGGAGGAACTTTATATAATCCACGCCTGCAATCTGGTGGGATTACTGGTAGTCTGTCAAGGCGATATCAGATGATTGGACGACTTAATGGAGTAATGAGCGACAATTCCATGAATACAATTTGTGTTAAAGTTTGCATGCCCTCTTGCAAACCACAATGTATTGCTAACCCACCAGTTTTACCCGAACCTGTTCCAGTTGTTTCCCAACCAATGCCTGTTCCAGTTGCACCTCAACCTATGCCTATTCCAGTTGCTCCCCAACCAACGCCTGTTCCAGTTGCTCCTCAACCAATGCCTGTTCCAGTTGCACCTCAACCTATGCCTATTCCAGTTGCTCCCCAACCAACGCCTGTTCCAGTTGCTCCTCAACCAATGCCTGTTCCAGTTGCACCTCAACCTATGCCTATTCCAGTTGCTCCCCAACCAACGCCTGTTCCAGTTGCTCCTCAACCAATGCTTGTTCCAGTTGCACCTCAACCTATGCCTGTTCCAGTTGCTCCCCAACCAATGCCCGCTCCAGTTGCTCAAAGACCTGTCGTATCACAATCCAGAATCTGTATTCAAGTGTGTATGCCCAGTTGTACTCAACAATGCATCAACAGTCAACCACAACCTTCACCCATCGTACCTCAACCTGTCCCTATTGTGCCTGAACCAGTTTCGGTTGTTCCCCAACCAATGCCTGTTCCAGTTGCACCTCAACCTATGCCTATTCCAGTTGCTCCCCAACCAACGCCTGTTCCAGTTGCTCCCCAACCAATGCCTATTCCAGTTGCTCCCCAACCAATGCCCGCTCCAATTACTCAAAGACCTGTCGTATCACAACCCAGAATCTGCACCGCAGTGTGTATGCCCACATGCAGTCAACAATGCATCAGCAATCAGCTGCAACCTTCACCCGTCGTACCTGAACCTGTTGTTGTTGCTCCTGAACCAGTTCCAGTTGTTCCTCAACCCATGCCTGTTCCCGTTATTCCTCAACCGATGCCACGAATCGTTGTGCCACAACCAAGGATCTGTATTGCCGTTTGCATGCCTACATGCAGTGAGCAGTGCATTATCAGCCAGATAAACCGTCAATCATACATTCATTGAAGCTCAGGCAGTCTACCTGTTCAGACTCCGTTATGGACCGATCGATCACTTGCACACCAATGCCTGTCATCAGACATTTGATGTCAACGCGTTCACATTTTGTTGATTTTTAATTTGTCGACTCAAATGACATTCAGTGCAAACAATTATTTTGTGAACATTTCTTTGAACAGTTTTTACAAACCGAAAGAACCATTATGTGTTTGTTGCAACTGTGTTTTTTTGTATATACAGCAACTACGAATATCACCATAAACAATGGCTGAATAAATTTTTGATATGTCTTTTCTTGTAAAGTAATTCAACTTTGCACTGAACATCGATCTTAGTTGTGTTGCACAATTGGAACAAGCTTCCTTGATTCAAAGTGAAATTCAACTTGTGATATTATACCTCATTCAAGGTTGACCTTCATCGAATGCTCTAAAATGTTATGGAAATTCAATCGTACCCGAAGTAATTGGTCGAATTTTTTGGACACTTGCAACACCTCAATCATGATTGGCGTTAGATCAAGGGAGCCATTCGGAGAGTGTTCGTTCATTCGTAGTCGGGTGTTGTGGATCGCGTTGTTGGTTGTTGCGGTTATCTTTCGAGGACTTCAGTGTGGCAGTCGCAATGCGTCGTCAAATGGAAGAAATTTTCATTCCGTTGAATTTTTCTTGAGATGAATGAAACTCACATGTTGTAGATGCAACCATTAGCACGAGGAAGAGAGTGGACTAGCGAATCTGTGTTGCCAGTTTATCGCGAATCAGTTGGAGTGATGAGGAGCTCTCTTCGTAGAGTTTATATGCAGTCCTCATAAATGCTTTTTATCCTCCGAGACAGTGAAAAAATGGCATTCTTTTCAGAATCCTTCACCGTTTTGCCATTCACTGTATGTTTGGCAAATAAAACCGTGAAATCGTCGCAATGTCATATTCAATAGCAAATTTCACACCTCGATGAATGTGCCTTTTTATCTCCAAGTTATAATATATGACATTGGCTTATTGAAGATCTAAACTCTTTTGTTAGTGCATTTGAAAGCAACCCTCAAACTTTTTCAATAATGTTCTATCAATTCAAATCGCAATGCAAACCTGTTATCGAAAATTCCTAATCAAAAAATCATCGGTTTTAACCCACAATTGAAAATGCTCAGGTATATCTTGCAGGCGCTTATGAAAAACGCTTGGTGCGATCAAGGTTTCAATGCGAAGATCGTTAGCAAAGCACGCTCTTAACACTTGCATGAACTGAGTTCATTGATAATGGACAATTTGGAAGATAATCTTTGTAAAGTGCATTGTAATGAGGTGATATGAAACAACGTGATGGTGTCTAATGTTGTTGCTCTGATCAGATCGCATTCCATTCAATTAAAATCAATAGCAATCACTGTCATCATCATTCTTGTATTACGATCATTGTGTTATTGTATGAGCAATTATGAAACAATATTTATATATACGTATATATAACTTATATATAGACATATATTATATTTATATATCCTTCTATATCCTGTTCACATATCTCTTCTCTTAAAGTTACAATCGATCTAAGTATGTGTGAATGCATGCACATATCATGGGATGCCCTTCAACTGACAATGAAATTTATGATCGATCAATTACCATCGTTCAAAAGTGTGAGCTGTGACGTTCATATCTAATGAATATTGTAGTTAATGCTGTTTACGACAGGGATTAAGTACTCCGTTAGTAATGCTGATGAAAACTGTTTGAAAATTCGGTGACATCATGATTTCGTGAATCCTAATCCATGATTGTATTAAGAGGATTGAGGTAATGAGCAATTTGAAAAGTAATATTGAAGGATTTTGGTGAGTACAATTAAGAAGGGTAAGATTTTTTAATGAATACTTGTTAACGTCACGTTCAGAAATCTTTCCAACTAATAAATTCAACATCATCAGGAATGGAGTTATTTTCGAGCTATGCACTGAATAGTTTAGTTTCAACATTATAGCAATTCCAGTCATGATGAATGATTTGTCAGTTTACTGAGGGTACGTTAAATGGCTAAAATTATATCTCTTTTCTGATACATTAGTGGGATCGTTTTGTTGATGTAACACTAAAAATTTACAGATTAGCGATGAAATAAAAACAAATTTCCAATCACATGACGTGATGTGGAGCAGCTTGAAACAGGCTTTTTCGATTGGAATGAAACAAATTAGAAGTGAAATCGCTGAATATATCATGTGATTATTACATGATTACCGATGAGTTGTCATTTGTGCACAGTGATTAATCGAGCAGTTGCATTGGTGTGTTTGATGCGCTAACACAAACAACTAACATATTGACCATTGAAACGAATCAACGATCACTCTGTTTTCATTTCATCAAAAAGTCAGTCATTGAAATTCCCTTATTCATTTCTTCGAAGGAACAATCTTTGCAAGAGCCTTAATACGAAACGGAAGCAATTGCAATTCAATTGATGTGGTAATTTTGTGAGTGCGAAAACGTTAGTGGCACTTTAAAGAAGGCACCGTTCAACTTTTATGAGTATCGTCGATAATTACCCGCTAATTGCTACTGTTCATATTGTACGATCAAAGTGTGAATTCTCGCAGTGAACAAATAGTAATAAGTGCTCTTCAAATCCCCAACAGTTCAAATAAGCAGTGCCGCCATCGTCATGCAACTAGTGGGCGATTTGTTGATGAATTCAGAATGGCAGTAAAGCCTTTTCCGATTTATGGCTGCAGAAGTCATGATTTCATCAGGTTTTGTACATCGTTAGCTGGGCTGACTCAGAGAGGCAATGACTAGCAAAAAATGCTGAATGCTCATGGAATTTATACGAGGAGGAGCGACGTTACAGGAATAATAGATGAACAAAAAGCAACGGTAGAATTGAATTGATGGCGTTAGGAGAGCGCTGAACAACAATCGACTCGACTCGACTCGACTCGCTCTGAGAGTGCTTTCAAAACCGGTCTGTTTCGGTGAGACTTTGTCGCATTCATAAGACCAACTATATGATCGCAACACAGTGTTAGTGATTCGATAGGAAAAGATTTTTTAGGTTGATCGTGATAACTCTCGTATCGTATACCACTGCGTCACTCACACCGAATTGCCGTTATTGTCACCGCTATTATTTACCATCTATTGTGGCGTTCTCTGTTCAATTATTCGTGCTTTACACGGATGGCATATTGATGTGTCGTCGCCCAGTCTCCTTCAGCTTGATATCTGCAATTTTGCTGATCGCTTTTCTGATATCGTCCACCTATGCAACGATTTTCTCGAAATCGCTCAAAACATGTAACGAACAATGCATCGATCGAAATTTGGTTCGTTTGTTTTTTTCTGCTTCTTATCGATCAACAGAATTCAGTCTACAAGCAAGAGATGATTACTGTTTACAAGTTCAATCACATGCAATACTTTTCAACCATGGAATTAACTGATATCCTATCAAAGCACACTGAGACGTCTGTACTTATTGGAATACAAGTCACTGTTTGCGTAGTATTATCTTGCATGACTGATATTCCTCTCAAAACAAACGAGACGAATTGCCTTCCTTGATGAACAATCATGTTTAGTCAATGAGCTTGTTGCTCAGGATTTCAGTCATTCATTCGGGTAAATCATTTTGAGCACTGCATATTTATGTATATGAGGTTTTTTGGATATTGGTGATCAACTCTTGATATCATGAAGGGATTTGCGTAAAAAATAGTAAATCCGATTCTACGTTAATACTACATTCACTGTTGTTTCGAATGAGTGCAGCATTTCGAGAAGAATCGAAAATTACATTGAAATTTACAATAGTATTTTCACATGATGGGAACGATTTGAACGCGATACATTGGATTGATTGCGTTGATGATTCATTGATCATTTGGTGTAAGAGTATAACAGAGCAAGGTCATCGCATTAGTTTCACATTCACTATTAGATATGAGAAGAATGACTGTGAGTGAAAATGTTCAACAGGGCAAACAGATGACAAACCTAGTCGTATTGGATCAAACAGACGTTGTATCCCAACGGTGCCTTGAAATAAATACATGATATGTACTTTGATTCCACTTTATGGGCACATTTCGACATGTTTTCCTCAGTTTTAAGTACAACCAAACACATAGTATTTCTGTTTATTTTATCAACAATTACAACTCATTACGAATTTATGCCTCCCTGTCATCATTGGCCTCACATACTTGATTCTTTGACATATTCGTTTTTGCACATCTGACGACATTAGCGCAGAGAATCCTAGATGAAATTATAATTTCGATTATTGTTCTGACAGTAATAGGGTACAGGGTTGCTCTCCCATACTGCTCGATGTTACCAGGAAAAGGAGCTAAGAGTGAGCCGGTAAATAGTCTCTTATGGATCGACCGAACATGCATGTAATGACCGCGCGAAGTGGCCATTGGGAACAAGCACCTGGTAGCAGTAAGCCATCAGTCTTTCCGGATCAGTAATAAACAACGATTTCAATCAATGTATGCATGCTTATCTGCTTATTAAAGATCCTGCTGCCAAGCAGTCATGAATGCTTGTCACCATAAATTCTTCGCATAATCACATACAAACACGTAGTGATCCAGTAAATAATCGTAACAACAACAAAAGTTTGCCAATCTCCTATAGTGATTGGCAAATCAACCGTTTAGTATCTGATTAAAAAGTGATTGATAGCATACAGCAGTTAACACATTGATAAGTAACCACACAGCATAGACCTTGAGAACATCAAATAAATGAATAATTTCTGAAGGGAAGAGTGTCTTTTGAACCAATCCAATCGTCTAGTGAAGGAATATAGTTTCACATTAGTGCATCATGAATTCTGATCATACCCGAAGAAGGAGGAACAATGCTAATCCAGTTACGCAACGTTTGATAGTTCATGAAACATTCTCAGAC
This sequence comes from Anisakis pegreffii, assembly GCA_035041965.1. Taxonomy (NCBI): domain Eukaryota; kingdom Metazoa; phylum Nematoda; class Chromadorea; order Rhabditida; family Anisakidae; genus Anisakis; species Anisakis pegreffii. Next base: position 11,170 of record JAPYMA010000458.1, read on the forward strand.
AGCATTCAATTGCAGGTTGTACCTCTGAATCGTGGATCACTCGATTGGGATGAACCTTTTATAGCTGCAAATTTATCGTCTCGTATCAATGCGGTAATTTTCACTCTTCTTGCATGAGCACAAGTTTATTATGTTCTTCCATCGTCTCGATTACTTGGCTGCATGTAGATGATCTGAAAACATATTCTCAATCGATTCCATTCATAGCAAATTGATTTTGAATCGATTTTCACATAAGCATCCAGTTGTTTAGACGGAATCCTTGTTGAGTTTTGACGCTTCACTGCAATAAACTGCCGCTCGTGAAAACCAAATTATCATGAATGGTTACTTGAAAAATAGGACTGAACATTTTATTGAGTCGCTTGTTGATGATATACTCGCAAGATGTTAACATTTTTGAGTGTCGTATTGGATGTCAAGATCTTGAATCAGTGAATTCCACATGTGCTGCGCGATGCAATTCGTTGATTGCTCCAGATAGCTGTCAACAAGGTTGTCGTGCAATCGCCGACATTCTCCTACATCATATACAAGGTCGGTGAGGTCGGTTCTCAAAATTTCATCCTTATGATCGATACCTTTATGCTGATGAATGCGAGCCTTTGCAAATTAATTACTTTAAAATGCTCACTTCCGCGTTCATTATTAATTCGTCATGTTTTTTGCCGTTATATTGTAAAGGATTCATTGAAATATCACATTCACATGCATGAAAAATATCCCTTAATCCAAACAATGAAATGTGAACCGGTATTTTTGTATGTTCGTCATGTCTTTGCATAAATATTTTTTCGTTCAATGGTTTGGGTGGATAAATACGGCTCCTCTAATATTCAGCAACGTTAATGAATCAAATGTTGCATAGCAGCGATTAACACATTTTAAAAAATCATTTCCCCAGATAATAACGTATTACGCTGAGAGGCTCTGTTCAGCGCAGTTATGTATTGTTCGGGTCTACTTCTTAATTGCAAGTTAATTTTTACTTGCTCCAATAGACTCCAATAGAAATTGATTCCCATAGAGGAAGTGATTTGTTGAAGATCTCCTCTATCATGTGTCGTTATCGATTGACGGCGAGGATTCACAAGGCATTAGTACAGTATGGAAATTTGATGACCCTTATGGCGCTATGGTCGCTGAAATATCTGCTGATCACATCCGTTGGGCTGTCCAAAGTAGATCGTCTGGTTCAGAGGCACCGTGGCACGTCACGGTGCTCGAAGACAAGGTTCGTTGTGTCTATCACAAGATTTGATGGTATCTTTGATCTCGTTCGAATAATTTTGAATTAGTCGATAATTCTAACGATGAACTCGATTTGTTGACAATGTCTGCTTCCCAGAAGCCATTTGACAGATGTGGAAGCATTGGAGTCCTCTCCATTTAAAGCCTTTCCATCTTTCTCTTCATATCGTTTAGATGAAATTCAATTCAGGCCTTCAAGGACGATACAAGGCAGTATAAAACGGTCATACCAAGTGAATTTGCCAATGAAATCGAAGTAAGTTCGAAGGCTTGCTTTTTTTCTGTTGTGGAATTTTTACTTCTTCAGCAGTGCTCGAATCAAATTTCTGTGAACATTACTCCAGGAGCCACAAATTGCGGACATTCTATGCTGTTGTCTGACGATGAGATTGATCACTTCAATAATATTCACAAATGGGCAGAAAATTTTCAGATATTTGCTTGTTTTTAGGTTCGTTTATGCGTTTCGTGGCGTTCCAATGTGATCGTGTCACGCACCGTACGTCAGTCAATAATTGGGATCGGTGGTCGCCCACACGCTCCAAAGCTGATCGCACAACTGCAGATCTCGTCGAATAGCTATGTGATTTGCTGGAATAGTCCCTTGCCACGTCTATACAAAGTATCATTGTATTCGCTGGACGGAAAGCAAATTTCCAGTGATGAAACTACAAATCAGTGTTATTTGTTCACGAACATTCCCACTGAAAACTGCTGTCGTGCTAATATTGGCTATGCAACATTCACTGAACCGTCCATCGATGTCGCAGTTAAACTTGAACTCGCAAATACAAATGGTTTGTTTCCGAAATATGAAATACGAAACCCATTGAATCATTATAAATCATGAGATGTGTTTGAAACCTGACAAGATGCAGTGGTTAGGTGTAGCTTCTCTGGACTCAAAGTGTCGCTGAAGCTTTCTATAGAAGGAGCGATTCTGGATAACTGCAAATTTTCAAGAGTCCATCCAGTACGAACAATATGGTGGATTCATCAAATTCAGAACTGCTTCTTCTGTTTGTATTTGTGGCACTTGTAAGAAATGAGTTGATTTTCTAGGAGTAATCTGGCCGTTGGATCCAAACGTGTCAGTTTTGCTCAAATGAGCCAAGCATTCTTGTTTCGCTGATGTCAGTTTTGTAAGACGCCAATTCAAATTCATGGTACAGTAAATTCGGACCGTCTCAGTTTTGACACTTGCAGAAGTGACGTTAGAGAGTCCTCCTCAGTTGGTGTTCACGAACGGAACTGCAATTATGAAATTATACGATGTAGATGATTATGTGGTCCTAACCGACCCAAAGACAATCGCCTACGACCCAGGTCCTGGAAGAACCATCACAGGTACAGTGTTTATCATTGCTGCTATTGCAAAGCTATAGATTTCGAGCCCATGTTCCATATTTCTGCATTTTGCAAAAATTTTGCCAGATGGCTTCATTTTACGAGTATCTCCACAAATGCACAGTAAATCCTCGCAAGCAGCGAACAACAACTGTTTCATTCGGCAGCACTTATTTTGCGGTTGTTTCAGCATTGTGCTCCATATCGACTGATCATATTTTGGTGGCGTTAGACGATGGATCAATTTTCTCCGTGTCTGTGTTAGACTCTAAAAGTGTACTTATCCGGCAACCGGATGGAGTGGCAATCACACACATGGACATAGATCACATGCAAGAGAAAGTTTACGCTGTTTTGCATAAGAAAGGTATCGTCAGGTACGTCAGCTAATGCTTATCACATTTTACGAGTCTTCAATCTATACCCTTGTATGTCCGACATTGTATACTTTAGATGTGATTTAACAAGTTGCGACAATTCTACTACGGTGACAACGAATTCCATCAATTTCATCGAATACATATCGATAGACTCGTGGAATGGGTTGGTTTTTGCCATTCCTTTACCTTTCTGTTATTTTTTTGACAGAAACGTTGCACAGAAGTCATTGGAAATCATGATACATAAGCAATGAGCTTCTAATGTTTAGTTGCTTATTTTTGCTTATTGCTAGCATTTTCTCTGATTGTTAATAAAATAAGCTTGAATCGAAGGAACTCTTCATAACCACTGAAAACTTGGATGACTGTTCCTATTGTGGCACAAGATTGTCACAGAATTTGACCACGTGCGATTTCAGTTTCATCTACTGTGTTATGAATGGCGGAGAATCGCTGGCCGCACCGCTGTTTCCCTTGGATGCACCCTCAATAATGTCACTTCCGAACACTCAACAGATCAGTGAAGTTGGACCATCGTTTGCGATCGAAGTGGATTCAAAGAATTCACAGTTGATATTTATTTCGCAAAACGGATCGATTCTTTCGATGAATACAATCACTGGAACGATGGCCGACTTGAGGGCATCGTATGAGTTGAGTGATCAATACAAAGACGTTATGAAGGCACACTTCGCAAAGAATCGTTTGTTTTGGACATCATCGAGTTGTGGTGACTCGCATCCATGGGATAGTTGTTTGTACAGTGAAGAGTGGGATACAAAGAAAGAAGTTAGTATGTTCCTTAGATGTTGTATCGCAACAGAGTGCATATAGATTGCATTGCTGATGTCAGTTCTTCAATATGTCCACTGCAACGAATTCAATTTCGCATATTGTTGTCCGACTCAGCCTTATATGGATTGTTCTCTTTTTGTAGGATTCCTTCAGTACTGTTGATCGTGTCATTTGTCTTGCATTATCAAAAGGTGATTAAGACAACATTTAGAAAATTCATCTGAATCGTTACTTGTACGCTGGACGTGTCGTCGATTTCACTCTTCTGCGTAATGGTACTCTCCCGCCGACGTTACTGCCTCCGCATACTATCAACTTGATGACTACCGACAACTCAGCGCTGGTCACTTGGGAGCCACCAATATCAATGCCCTTCCAAGGTTGTCAGAAGCGATTCCAAACAGTTTTTCAGTTCATGTTCACTTTTCAAATCAAATGAATGAAGAGTGTATTTGCTTGACAGAATTCGTCTGAAACGTCGCATTTGAGTTGACTTAACGCAATTGCTCAACGAATGCATTATGACAAAGTTTTAAGCGAGTGGTACTGAGTGGCGCAATCTTCGATATGAATGTCGTGTGATAAATGAAGAGGATGAAAAGAGCGGTAAGACGGAACTGACTCACCTGTACGGAACTTCGTTAGCAGTCACGGTATCACCAGGACTACAGTATCATGCTACAGTTCGTGCATGCGTCGCTACTGTATGCTCGCCATTCACTAGCGCTATCAACACCGCGTTGGCACCTCTCAATGGTTTGTTCGCATATGCATCCAACGAAGTTCAACCTATTTTTTCTTGAAAGAGCATTCTCAAATCTTCATCCATTTGTGAATCGGCTACCTATGATCGCAAAAATACCATGCACATATTTTCTGACATTTGTAAGGTACCCTTATCAGGTTTCCTTCAAATTCATATCGTCGTGCAAATTCAAAATCAGGGAAGTCCCTGTTCTGCAGTTAATAAGTATTATTTATAGAGCAGCCGTTCGTATTGTTTAATCGCACCGGCGAAACGTTACATTTCTTCGATATACTCGGATCGCCACTGGAGAACTACGAAATTAGTTTGCTTTTGCACGCCATTATTGTCTCCTTGATGTATTATCTCATGTTCGTAACTGCGATGAACTCGTTGAACTCAACATGTCTATCCTAGATCCGCGTTAATCTCTGGTGTTGTTGCTAGGGTTGTCGTTGAATCAATGAATCTGTAATCTCTTGAGTACGTCTCATTCATTTTCAGCACATCTTCATTCTATCACGATTGTTTTCAGGCAGTGCGCTACCAGCTCAGCCAGAATCACCGTTCGCCGTAGACCCTACCACCGAATCACTCTACGTAGTCGGAATACATGAAGAGGTGCTTATTATTGAATGAATCATTTTGACATGTGCTCAGTAAACATTTCGTTGTCCTGTGAAGAAATCAGCCACAATTGAGCACCATCGAATTTCAGAATACCTTATATCGGTTGCACAAAGACGGCTCTAAATATCTCTTCCTAGAGACGAGCACCATTCAGTGGTTGGCTTTGATGCCAAAGTATTCTGTGATCGTTATTGCTTCGGATTATACGATTTTATCCTATCGACTCACGTCTTCTTTCGATCAACTGTGAGTTGATTTCGTTTCAGTCGTTATCTTATGTAGCTTTTCATCATCTGAACAGCAAATGCACTGAAACTTTGTTTCTACTGCGAGCTGAGATACAGAAACGTAATCAACACTGTTTAACCTCGCCGAACAGCGAGAAGTGATTGAATTTCATAGCCTTAAGAAGTAACATCTATGGAGGTGATGAATAGCTCTGAACGAGCCCTTCTTCGAACATTTAAGAAATCTGTGAGCTGTTCACTTCAGCATCTATTCTTGTGATTCGTTGGATAACTGTGGCGAGGTTGCTGGTTTAGCCGCAGATGATGAAAGTGGTGATGTATATTTTCTGATTCAGCATCCGAACGCAACAAAAAGTTTGTTTGGATTGAATCAAGACGTTCGCACACCGTATTTGATTGCTTCATCGACTGACTTTCCACCGTACGTTCTACATTCTTTCTTGCAGTTCAAAAAAATAATTTTTTTTTCCACTGAACATTTATTACAATGACATCAAATTTAAGTGAACCTTCAAATCTGAATATCTGCAAATCAATTTCTGAAGCTTCGCATGACTCTTTCAGGGTATTCTGATTCACCTATTAGAGCGACTGTTTTGGAAAGCTTCAATTTAGGTGCACATTAGCTGTGCAATGAAGAATGATTATGAATAAGAGTGCATACTTGATGTTTATCACAAATCGCACTGTGCATCAAAAACGATACTTTTAGGATTCGTCAGTTGTTGGTTGCTGGCGAAAAACTTGCGTTTATAACGAAGACCGGTCAGATGGGTGTTTGCGATAAGAAACTTGGTTCATTGAACTTCAATCTGGTGTTGAACGGAGTATCCCTTTTGGTACCATCGGCAAATGTGACACCAACGAATGCGTTGAATTTCAGCGGCGATATCGCATTTGAAGATGACTTACGAACAAATTTGACATGGAGCATTGATCCAGCGCCGCGGAAAGGCGAAATTATCTACAAGGTAATAATCTAAAGCTGTTGACAGCAATCGTGTCGAATGCAGTTTTTAATCCATGTTTCTGGCTGATGAGTAGGGCAAATCAAGATGAAAGGAGTTGCATTCATGCTCCAAAGTTCCATGACATTTTGGTGGTATTGTTTTGGGAAAAGATCCAGCTCGTCATGGTGAACCGATTTTGAAGCATCCTCAAGAGACACCTGCAACTTTTGCATGGATTTCGCAAAAATATCCTATTCTGATCAGAGTCTGAGAGTATAGAAGTTTTAGATTGAAGCAAAGCTCATAGATTGCATCAATTGGAGATTTTCAGATTTCAATGTACAAAGAGAAGTTTGGTGATGAACGCTTCGTGGATTTTTCAGTGGAACAAAGCTACACAATGAATTCAGAATTGCTCGATGAGTGGTCTTCAAAGCAAAAGTTCGATGTTCAAATAGATGCGATAAGCGCGTGGAATATTGTGTCGAGAAATCGTACCGGTCTATTCGCACCTACAAAACCGCCTTCGTCAGTGAGAAATTTGAAAATATATGCCACCCAACAGGTTGGTAACTACAGGAGGTTTTTCTTTACATGATATCTTTTGCCCTCATCCAAAACTTCATCAACCTCAACTCACATTTAATCCTAAGGATTCCATGCACTTAGCATCAACCGTGTTAGATTTCAGCACCTCCATTGGTGGCAAACTGAATGGAAAGAATAATTATTCAATTTTGCTGAGCCATTAGAAATGCGAAACTTCCATGCTGCACGGTATCATCAAGTCGTCGAGCAACCTTATGTGTAATTTCAGAAGACAGTTGACGGTGCGAGGGCACTGATCGATTTATTTTGGGATGAACCGACTCAATGGAATGGTGAACCGATCGGCTATATCGTTAACTGCTCAACAGATGGTACCGACGAGCTACACTCTGAAGAATTGCCTCCGACCGTCAGAACTTATTCGTTCAGCGTGAAGTCAGGACGGATAAGCTGTATTGTTGGTGCTCGGAATGATCCCTATTTGGGTACATTCTCAGATCCGATCGATATCGATAGTAGTGGTAAGATATTGAACATGTTTCTGAACGATGAAGTTGAAACATTTTTCTTGAGAGCAAAGAGTCCTTATTTGTTGAAGAGACCTTGTAGGAAAAATTTCATTCAAGAGAAAGCTTACTTTCACGAAATTTTTCGTACACACGATTCGTGAATTGAAAATTATGTTGTGTGCTTTAAGAGATAAGACCACTGGTTCGTCTATTCGCTATTAATTCGTCCTCGGATGTAATTTCGGTTTCGAATTGGTCTTCGACGACTACGGCACGCTCGAAGCGACAAAATACACCTCCCTCTACAGTTTGTTATCATTTCGTATCGCTTTTTTGCCATATTCACTCACTTAATATACCGTCATCATTAGTACACCTCGAAAGCAGCACATTTCATTGTCATTAAAGAATCTCTCATCAGAAATCATCGACAACTAGGATGCCTTTAATGCTGTTCGTGGAATTTCAACGAAATACATGCAATTACAATATTATTCTCATCCGATACATAAGAATCTATGAATCATCTATGCAGTTTAATTATCGAATCTGTCCATTCATAACAGATGTCAATTCCAATAGCACTCTTGACTGAACCTAATTCTCAGATAACTCAGCAAGCAATCGCGTTCATTGGCAATGAACTGTATTCGATAAGACGTGACAGCGATTCACCACAACCTTATCTTCTACACTTGGACATGATTAATATTGAGAATGTCTTACACAAGGTCAGTTCGTTTGTTTCAATTCGAAACATCCAGCTCATCATCATGATAAAGTAGTGCTATTTCATCCATACATTCCACATGGTATTTATAACGTACCAATTAACGTTGTCATCACTGATCTGAGTGTGGCCATACTCGACATTCCACGTGAAATATTCAAATTGTGTTTGTGCTCGTAATGTATTCATCAGAGTTGTTAGATTATTGCTTTTAGAATAATTATGGCAAAAAGTCATGTGTATCATTCTCAAATGAATCCAAAATTTTACCTCGACACAGCGATCGTCCACGAAATGAAATAGATTGAGAGGATATCTTGTTGAGTGTCCAAATAGAAATGGCCATTCCTCTCTCAGTGCCTTTCAGGTTCCAATTGGTGGTGAGGTAAACAGTGTTGATGCGGTCATTTCTGACTGGGTAGCAAATCGTTTGCTGTTTGTCTCATTTGGTCATTTGATGCAAATTGGTCTCGATGGTATTCAGGTCAGCGCATGCCATATATATGACGTCTGTCATCCAACCATTAGGCTTGTTTGCTTCTAAAATTGAATACCACAAAACTATTCGTTTTTTCTTAACGAGTTGCTCAAATGTTCAGGGTGTTTCGTCTGTGACGCCAAAGCGAATAATGGATCTGTCACCAGGAGCTGGTGATGCAAAACAACTTCTGTATGATCCGTTCACAAAGTGAGTCGCATCTTGACTAGATCGAAGTACTTCAGTAAAGAGCATTTGCTCGATTGCTCGTTCACAAACGAATTCACTTTATCGACAATTCCAATCTGTTATCAATTATACTAAAAAACAATGAAAACTTCGAATATTTGAAGTTTTGCGGCATTATTCTACGAGTTTTCAGCACGGCGTATCTTCTCACAAAAAATGGCTCGTTATTTTCACTTGATATGACGAAAAGAACTGAGCAGAATTTAGCACTCCGGTAAGGATCGTTTTCGACATATTCGTTCGTCTCGTTTCCATCATCATTTTCTCTTTTCCAAATCATGGAATTATTCGATGAACCCAACCAACCTTCAGTTTGGAGTGTCTCAAATCAGAAACCGTTTCGTCAATGATGAGTGAATTTGCGTGGAATCGTGCTGCCTCGCCAGCAATATACGTGCTCACATGGAATGGCATGCTTCGTGTTGACGTTACAACTATGAAATGCGCAGAGATCGCTTTCGATTGGACTAAATTTGGAGGTGAGTGCAACATCGAAGCATTGCAATGATTTCTCCGCCCTATGTATGAGTGATAACTTACCTCAATATATGGAACACCATGGCATATCACAGGCAATCACCTGAATGCGCATGTGCTTTTAATTACAGCCAGAATTTCTTCGAATTCATTTGTCTTCAGACCAGTCAAAATATGATTTTTCAATGAATCTATTCATGATCGAAATCGCATACTGTGTCTTTTAATGCCTTCTAATTATAAGTGTGACTCTTTGAGCAATAAAGGTGCTCGTTCTAGAAAATGGACTGAAGTCGGTATCTTCATTTGCGATCGCAGATAAGCTGTTCGTTTTTGTAACCTCAGCGGAACTGATCGTTTATGAATTGAGCACGTCAACTGCGACACCAATTCCCGTTCCTGGATCACCGTTCAAGCAAGTACTTGCTGTTAGCCAATCATCACAGCCATATCCAGGTTTGCTCATCTGATCTGCGTCTGTTCGCTTTCATCTACATTGATTTTATCTGCAATCGTAGCAGATGATCATGCGATGTTCATATCTCTGTTCTCCTTTTCAATAACAAAACTGGGTGTAGAATGACTGTTCCTCGGAAGTTACCTCACCTTTTTCAGACCGGTCATGCTTCGCACTTTCCGAACCACCTGATGTCAAGTTTACGGTTCAGAACGAAGGCAAGAGTGGAGCTGTCGTAATGATCAATGAACCACCTCTACCAAATTCATGTCCGGTACGAAATGATCACGCTCCTCTAAAATGATTGAATTTAATTATATGTAATAGGCGGACGGAGAACGCTTAAATCAAATCGAACGACACAAAAGTATTGAAAGTTTGACTCGAGTTTCTACGGAACCTTCAGTTGTTTTGTGAAGTTTTTGCGTTTTGAATTTTCTAACGCACACTCCTCAACATGTTTCGTTTGTTCAGGGCGTTTCTGTACCTGCAACGCAATATGAGCTACACTTCAAAAGAAAGGATTCCGATAAAGTTAAGAATGTGCACAGCATCAATCATATCGTTCATGTGGAGAACGGTATTCTCGATAAGGAGACCGAGTAAGTATTGCTTCACTTCCACCTTGCTTTAATAAAAGGGCTGATGAAATAAATGCATGAGAACTAAGGGCTGTAAAAGTTCATTCACTAGAATATACTCAAATGCAATGCTCATGGGCTATTTTATGATGCAGTCATTCGAAAAAATCGCAGTGTATCATAAAATATTTTAAATGAAATCAATAATGAATGGTTACATCCACTGAAACATTTGACATCCACTTTTCCAATCATTTGAAATCACCTGATTCAATAATCTAATATTGCTAAGTAGTTACGATCACGTTTTAGATATTTTGCGAAATAATTCATTGAATTACAGTTACGAAGTGACAGTTTCGTGGTTCAATCGTTTCTCCTCACCTTCAACTCCAAGTGTATCGCAGACCCTTCGTACCGGATACGGTTTCCCGTCTTCTCCGCAGGAACCATCTGCATTCGCTCTCAGCCCTGATACTGTCTTACTGTACTGGCAGCTACCATCGAAGACGAATGCGCCCGTAGCTGAGATTAAATATCGAGTAAGATTGTCCAAGAACTCTATTAAGGAAGAATTTTCCTCCAGCTAGGATAGTGAAGGTGCATTCTCATGCTGAAAGTCAGCATCAGTAAATTGCATTTCTGCATCGTATTATAGATTTATCTGTTAACCGATATCAGAAACATGAGTGCTTAATATTCCGGCTTGCATCATTATGGCAATCCGAATTCTAGGTGAGTCAATTGAGTGGCTCTTTGATAGCACCTGCAACGATTGGGGCACAACAGTTCGAGGGTGCTCACTATTCAGCTCAGTCAACAGATGCTGTCACTTGCCTAAATGATCCATGTTCGGCGAAGATCTCTAACTTACGACCATCAACAGACTATAAATTTTGGGTAATTTATTTTGGATTCTCTTCTTGAACGCTTCGAATGAAGTATCAATCAAAATATAGGTGAAAACATATTTGAATATTGCTCGAAAATGATCATGAAGTGTAACTCGTCTTGATATGCGTTCTCGTTTTACTCCCTTAGTTGACACATTCCCTTGAAGGTACGAGCGATTCACGAAAGCCATTTGAACAGTCAGTTTTCGGACGATTCTGAGGGCTTATCGACGGAAACGACTGTTCGGACAAAAGATGTCTGCGGGACGTTAAGGCCAGACAATGTCACTGGGACTTCTGTTGTGCTCAGATGGAATTCACTCGAACCCGGAACTCCACCGACAAAGATCTCGATTCAATACCGAATAGTAATGTTTCTGCTACATTGGTTTAATCTTGCTGGAAGCCGTGAATTTGCAAGCGATAACTACCAGAAAACGGGTTTGGGACTCGTGTTTCCGACAAATCAGATTCGACAAAACTGAGGCTTATAGGCGATTTTAATTGGGCATGTCTCGGTAATAGTTTTTTCGAGAGTTTTTGCTAGTGAAATCTGATAATCAATTGGACTAAATGTTCATCTGATTCTGCAGAGTGGTGGAGACGCTTCATGGAAATCACCACATAATGCCACATTCAATTGGTCAGCAATGTCAACCGCAATAATAATCAGTGCACTACGATCGGCCACTTCATACGATTATCGATTTTCTGCCGAATATTCCGGCTCTTATCATTATGGCAATCGTAATTATCCATTCAATGAAACCTATTATCAGTCCGCTCAACAAATCAAAACAAAGCGTTAGTTGCTTTCTTTTGAGCAGAAAATTGAGTGCAGACCATTCGTCATTAACAACATTACTTCATTTAATTTTCATCCGTTCACGGATGACCATACAACCATCTGGTGTTATCAAATATGGTATCACGGATGATATCAAATATGATTTGCATCTTCTCATCAACCCGCCAGTATCGCTACTCAAGTGTTTTCATCTTTAATTTACATTCTTATCACGACATAGAAAGATATTTTTGTATTATTTGTGATACTAATGATGCCAGAGCGAAACAAACTCATAATGATTTGCAACTGAATAATATGTGAGAAGGAAATGAAGTACGATTAAAATGGCCGTGTTGAACGTTCCTTATTAAAACGGCAGTGCACAAGAAAATTTTTCGTCCATTGATTTGTCCATGACTGTGCATGATTTCATCGATGAATTTCATTGAAGAGCGTTTAATTTTCTTCATAAGGATTTATCAAAATGTAATTGAGGAGTTAAAGTGTGACCTAGTTTCACCGAAGTGGAAACTCTGAAGTAGCACGATAAAATTTTCAGCAGGTACACCGTCCGCACCGACTAGCGTTCGCTTGATCCAAGAGAACGACCAATGGATTGTACGATGGGAGAAACCGCTGAGTGATGGAGGTTCATCGATCACTTCTTATGCGGTTGAATACAGGTGTTGTTCATTGTCAGATTTAGACTGAAACCTCCCGAAACTCATTCAAATGCAGCGCACTAGTTCACTGATTGAATGTTCCTCATTATTCCAGCCAGAACAATGAAAGCACTTCCGAATTCCTGTTCCATAAATGTAGATATCTAAGTTGCCGGCTTGAAGTTACAGTTTGACTTGATTTGATCTATGATGAACGAGATGATTATTCAGGCCAACAGAGAATACAGAGTGGGAAATCGCTGAGCGCGGTATTGATGACAACAGCCTATGGTGGAAACCACCTCAGACAAACTTCGTTTCAGACGAAGCCGAATTTCGTATTCGTGCAGCGAATTCAGAGGGATTCGGCACGTATGCATATTCGAAACCGCAATCCGGTAAGTTCATTGCTACTGTGAAGATCCACTCATGTAATTTTTCGATCTTGGTATGACTTGAAATTGTTGAAGATATTCTAACGATAATTCTATGATATACCGTTACTGTTTTCTTGTCAATTCACTTGTGAAGAGATTTTGATCCGGCCAGGAATGTTTCAATTGTTGGTTGAAAGAAACGAACGAATTACAATTTTAGGAAGTGGATCTCAAACGCCGTCATCCATACGAGTCGTGATCATTGGCTTATTGATTGCCATCGTGCTATTGATTGCATTTATTGCTGCACTATTCAGTGAGTTTCAATTGATTCTTTCCATTTAAGATCTACTCCGAATGCTTATAACCACTGTGAGCACTGATCAATGGTAAATATGGTTCCACTTAGGGGGACTGAAATTCTCTGCTCACTATGAGAATATAAAGTAGGAATTTGCACAATTGAGTGAGATGTTATGATCCAGGTTACCTAAATCAGTTTCAATTCACAGTGCTTATTTCTGTTTATGTTCAAATATGACTATTTGAGTGTTTCCACTTTGAGCATCCGTAACAATAGTCAGCAGCAGCAGATAACTCCGAAATTTCAGTTTATTATCAACGAGCCGAAAAGGTACCAAAAGAGAAATTGCGTGAAATCGATCTGAAACCGATGCAGAATGGATCACAACATTCGGTTCTTCCTACGCAAATAACCAACGATCTTAAAAGTGAGTCAGACAGTTATGTGCAGAACAGTAAGCATTCACTGAATATGATTAGTGGATGGATATTCGCCTATGTTGATATCACGTTTGGTTTCACAATTACATTTGATTGCTGAAAATATTCTCGAAAAGGATTGCATTTTATCGAAGTAAGTGTTCATTTTCAACGATCTCGTCATTCAGGTATAACAAGAGTTGAGAAAAAGTTCATCAATTTGTCCAAAATGCTTGGCAAAGGAAGCTTCGGCGAGGTGTACGAAGGTGTTGCGTGTGGCCTTCCACAGTCGCCAGCCAAAGGAGTCCGAGTTGCGATTAAAGTAGGCAGTTACCGTTATCTTCTCTTACAAGGAATAACATCAAACAGAAATAATTCACCAAACAGATTCTACTCAAAGAATAGTTTTCTATGCAAGCAATATAAATAACGGGTTGAAATTCCATTTTCAGACTTTGAAGAATGGATACTCTGAGACGGATCGTTTGAAGTTCCTGAAGGAAGCCATTCTGATGAAGTTCGTTATCGTCATTTTCTCATGTTTCTGAATATTCCACTGCTAATATGTGCAATTTATAAAATTATCTCTCTTTCGCTTGAGGTTGTTACTGAAAACTCACTAGAAATTCGTGTAATTGTTCAGGAATCTAAGATTCTGTCTCAACGCAAAATTAATAAGAATCGCTTTTTTCAGCAATTTCGATCATCCGAATATCGTAAAGTTGATGGGTGTGTCACTGGAGAGTGAGCCATACTATCTAATAATTGAACTCATGGAAGGCGGCGATCTGTTGGGATTTCTGCGCTCCAGGTATTTTTTTTGCTGATAAGCCATAAACTTCATCTTCGTTCATCACGAGAGCTTTGGTGCTCCTCTCAGTTTCATTCCGCATCAAGTCATCAGTCACCTCGTAATATTACAGCCGTCCATCTGATTGCTTGCCATCGCAGTTGTCGCTCTGTGAACTGATCGATATGATGGTGGATGTGGGACGTGGCGGAAGTTATCTGGAGGCAAACCGTCATGTGCATCGTGATCTGGCAGCCAGAAACTGCCTCATCTCATCAAGGAATTCTCATGCAAGAGTCACCAAGATAGGTGAGTCGCTATGACAGGCGCAATCGTCATAATGGTAGGCTGGAAGACAGACGACTGTGAATTGATCGCTTTTTTATGCTGACGATGAGCATTTCTTCGAATTGATGCCTATTTGAGCGAGCAATTTTATTATTGAAAAATGATACCGTGAAACATATTCCATCTATGTGTTCGGCAACGTTTGCATTTTCCTACGGAGATCTGGTTGCAGTTGATAGCATGCTGTTAGTAACTTCGTCGCGATAGTGGATCGAAATAAAGACGACTTGTTCTGACGATATTCCATGCAGCCTGATGAAAATTATCTATTTTTGGTGAACGTGACGATGTTTTTAGCTGATTTTGGTCTCGCTCGTGACGTCTACACAAACGATTACTATCGCGTTCACGGTGAGGATTTTCTACCGCTACGATGGCTTGCACCCGAATCGATCACTGATGGTGTTTTCACATCAAAAAGTGACGTTTGGTCTTTTGGTGTTCTCTTGTGGGAGATTCTCACGTTGGGACAACAACCATATATCGGCAAACAAAACGTTCAGGTTTCTTCGTCTTTTAATCAGATTGTTTATGAAGTGTTCTTTGTTGGGCGATTTGAACATTGAGTAGTGTTATTTAAATTTAAATGATCAACTGAACTCATTGATCCTATGAAAGGAATGTATTGAGCAATAGACATCACTCATTGCTTTCAGGTTATATCGTTCGTGAAAAGTGGCGGTCGACTCGATAAACCGCCATACTGTCCTGATGAAATGTTAGTGTTCATCCCATCAATGAATTGCAAATCGTAGATTCATAATCGTAATTTCATGGATCCTGCCGCTATATTTTCTAACTATTAAACATGTTTTGAGTAACTGAAAAGTCAGTTGCAGCCAGTAAAGATATGATGCTTAGATAAGATCGTTAAGGATATGATGTTCCAGTGAAAGTCATGTGTGATATAATGCATGAATTCTGAGTACCGTTTGATTGGAGTATGAGCTAAGAGGAGCTCAATTCTTCCACCAAGGAAATTTGAGCGATTGTTTTCTAGCTTCCGAATTGTCGAACGGGCATGGATTTACGATTACGAAGAACGTCCTCGATTTGCTGATGTTCTGCCTGAACTTGAAGCGCTTCGTGGTAATCCGGCATATCAGGTAACGACCCATAGAATCTATTAGCACATCATATTTCGATTATTGTCAAAGTCTGATGAGGTGCACTGATAAGCCGCTCAGAACTGATAGGAATTTTAGTGATCGTATGATCGATTATTCATTTCCTGCTTACTGATATGATGGTGACACTGATGTTCTGATATGTATGACAGTTTAGGATGATACTCCGTTCCCTCCGTCGTGTCCTTCCCTGACCACAACTTCGAACTTCGATGTTTCAACTGATTCGAATATGAGCATAACGGGAAGTGCAGATCGCAGTGGCAGTGTGCGATTCGACAAGAGCGGTAAAATGTTAATGTCTTTGTTGTGCTTGTGGTATCATAGCAGTGAGATGACTGCTTTATACAATGTCATCTGATATTTGTCATGTACATAGAAGATTGAAAGATGTATTGGAGTGGAAGTTCCAAAATGTTCTCCCAAAATAACATCCAATTCTGTGACATGGCGCCCTGGAATTAGATTATTTCCATCCTATTTTTCTTGCAGATAATCCGTCGACCAAAACACAAGGTCGTCCGTCAATACTCCGATCGTTGAGAAAAGAAAGGCCCAAACAACCGGTATTTTTGCTTGACTAAAATTTCAGTTCTTCGAAAGTTTATAATTTCGAAGCTGCAATGTTCTTCCCAAAAAACTGGCTTAAGAGAATCAAATGGAGTGGGTTGATCGGTTCGAATTCCCTTCTGAAATCCTCTGCGAACGAGTTTCTATTTCCAGCTCCCATTTCTTTTCAGCCAAGTCGTGAAGAAATCGAAGCGAAAGCTGCATCATCATGCTCATCACGTACGGCGAATAGTGTCGTTTCCAACGAAACGATTTCCACAGGGCTGGATAGCGGTATGTTTCGATGGTTATTCAGTGATATATTTTCCAATCATTTAGCCTTATGAAATGAAATGATTCCATCTGTAAATCAAATGTTGACACAAGACGTTCTCCAAAACAGTTCATTCAGAAACAGTTGGGACTTAAAAGCCAAACTGATAGAGATGATCATCCGGGATTGATAAGTTACTCGAGATTAACGAAAGATACTTGTCGATAGTTTTGGTGAATTTCTTTTCAGAATATATGCTTAGCGGTGCGGGATGTGGAGGAATCGATAACGAAGGCTTTATTTCAAGTGATTATTATGGTTGGTTTTTCCGTGGGGCTCTACGTTTAGTCTCTCTCTCCTTTTCTCTCTCTCTGTTAAATGATTATTCCAATCCACTTATTGTTGCTGGTGATATTCAGCTGAATAAAGTTGAAGAAGTTTATGCATTGATCACAAATTGTTAAGTACTTTTGATGAACTTCTTTATAAAGTGCTTGAATTCGGAATTATTTCAAAAAACTGCAATTTAACTGCACTGTCGACTTTTAAAAAAACTGTAAAATATTGATATTGCATTCAAACGATAGTGTCCCATAGACTTTTGAACCTGATTATCACTGAGAATGGAGAACCAAAAAGAGTTCAAATAAGAAATTTCCAAAGTCTTATGGTAAACTTTTCAGAAGCTCCAACTAGACGTCTAAAGACGAACGTAGCTAACACCAAACGTAGGACTCTACCGCCGCCCATTAACACTGGTCCGAGCACGCCTTCCGCAACGCCTCCATCTTCGGCGCAGAGTCGATCCTCTCAAGACAGTAGTTCAATATTTGTACGTCCGGCGAGAGTCAGTCGAGTCTAATGATGACGACAGTCAGCATCATCATAATCAGTCTCTCCATCACTGAGGCATCTTCGTTTCAGATACGAGCACATCAACGAGAAATGCCAACCAACCGTGCTGCTGTGTTGTTGTTGCTGTGCACAATCGTATTTCAAGACAAACTTAACTTTTGTGCTAAGGATGTGAAATAGTGATCATTGCGATGACTAAATCTTATCATGTTATGTGCCAAACTTGTTAGACCTAATTTCACGAGTTTACTTAGAATAGCGCAGTAATTGGTTGATTACGACTATCGTTCGTTCATTATCTTTCTTCTGGTGCAAAACTCTCTGGTTGTGCTCTGTCAGTGATTGTTCAGTTGATCATTTTTGTTGAATGTTTGATTTGTTCGCATCATCATTGTGATGACTAAATCTTATCATATTATCCAAAAACAAAACCTTTCATCGATTCGGCATTTCTAAAATTTATTATCTGAAAATATCGATTATTCGAAAAATTTGTTGTTGATACATGTTATGTAAGCACCTCATCATTGCTATTACGGTGATAACATACCAGTACGTGTCCTCTTTTTCAATCCGCATAAAACCAAAATGCTCAATAAAATTCGTCTTTCAACGCGTTAATTCCATCTCTTCAAAGTGATTTGTAGATTGCTAATGGATGAAAAATGATGCAAAAACTGTCTGGTTGAGTGTGTGGAAAACGTGAGATAGAAAGCGTTCGTCATGAATTTTTTCAATATATTTTGGAACAGCTTTATGTGCCTAATAAACGACGGAACGAATGATTTGAACGAGCATCGTGGTGCGGAATATCTCTGTTCCAGAATGTATTCCTCCGGTTGAAAAACTCTGTTAGACATTCATTGAGACTGTTTCGGATCCTAAGCAGAACACAACATCTGTGAGCCGAACAGACAACAATTTATTGCTGTTGATTTATTTTCCTGTTACGAAATTCGATGATGAAAGCTGATGGAAGCTGGAGAAAAAATCTGTCTATTGATTGGTGTCAGTGTATTCCATTGGAAAAATGGAAAAGAAAGTGGCGAAGAAGCATGGACGGAATTGAGAATGCAGTCAGTTTTATGAAATAATAAAACGTTTTTGAAAACACATTAAATGTTCGAAGAATGAATGCATCATAACACGTCAGAAGGAGCAATTACCTTGATGATTAAGTGAACATTCAATGAATAACGGTGGCTGCAATCAACATTATGATAAGTAAAACAGAGACGGCAAAATGAGAGCATTCAAGGAGATGGTTGTAAGATGATATTCAATGTGTGTTCATTCATGGAGTATTAGCAGATCGACGAATAACTACTGTTTGCAAAAGACATGGGATGATTATATTATATTTACTGTTCCATTGATGGAAACAGCAAAACTCGAGCATTATTTGTGTTCTTTTGGGTGACGGAATTGTTTGTGTTTACAGCGTGAATTTATTGACTAAATTCAGCAAAACGCTGTTATTCAATTATACTGAACGCAAAACTGGAATATGGCAAATGATATATGTAGTGATGGGGTATTGAGCATGCTGCGATCATAGTAGTCATTCATTATTCATGTTTTGTGCTCATTATTCAACGAACAGCCCACATTCATCAGCAGTTAGTTGGTTGGAATCGTTAGTGCTGCTTTCATTGAATAGCACTGATTATCTCATATTGTGTTAGCGAAATTTTGATGTTTTTATGCGATGAACTCTCGATCAGTATCGATATTGACTGACACTTCTTCTATAACAACATGCTTGATGCTTTTTATTTTTCTCACCTACGCACACTTATCAATCAGACCATTCGTTCTAGCTTAAAATCAGATGCCTTTTTTTTCTCGCAGATCGTAAATGCTTTCAAATCTTGAATGCTTTTGATTAGTTTTTTGATACTGTACGCTTGAAATAGACACCCACACATCTTTAGACTGAATCATCATACCTTTTGTTATACCAGAAGCTAACAGTAGCGGGAGAATCAGTGTTCTTGCCCAATTATATAGCCAGGTTCCATCAAAGTCAGTTACGAATTCCTTTCATCAGAATCAGTTACGAATTCCTTTCAGTAAATCATTTTTCTGAACTATTTTCTGTTTCACTCCAAGATTTCATTCATTCAGAATCATTAGCCTTACGCTTGAAGTACGCCTTTATGATACAGAAATACTTCGAGCGAAAGCGAACTCCCTCCCTACTTCTTTTTTGACTTAAACCTAGACTTGCCAGCATTTTCAACTTAACGATGTTATTAAGTTTGATAAACAAGAATCATTCTCGTGTAAAACAGTGCTCTGCAAACATTTGTAACGTCTAAAAAATATTTTGTAATACGTCGTTATGATTATGATTATTCAAAAGAGTAGCGCCTGGAAAAAAGCGACGCTGCACTTGTCCTCAACGAATTTTTTCCTCTGTTTTCTGTGAACAGTAATTCTTAAGCGAGATTATGTAATGAAACGGATTACGAACGTTTTTGTTGTCTTCAATGCATTCGTATGTTCAAGCAATTTTCGGATCATTTTTCATCTGCAAAAGCATACGCCTTAATACATCTGGTGCATTGCGATTGCACTATGCAGATGCATAGCAAATAAATGGTTAATCTAATTGATATCTTTGAGATTGTCAAGGATTCATCAAGCATAATTGATTTAGCAATTAATCATGATGAACTCGGTGCGATCAGTTTTTTCATCCTTCCAACAAAGACGTGTTAAAATGAGGGTCATATCTTCATCTGATCAGCGGTCATAAAAAGTAATCGCGTTTTGCGGACGATCTAATCTATAAGATAAAATCATTGGTGTCGAGCATTCAAAGGAGGTATATTTTACACTGATGAGGCATTTTAGACTCCCTTGAGCAAATTCACGTGTTTGCGAGATTTCTCATTTAATGCCATATGAATCACACTATTCAATTTTCAGTGAATGTTATATTTCGCCTACAAACCGCAATGTTTCATCTAGATTACGAAATGAAATTTCAGGAAAAACTAATGGAGTGAAAACACCTGTAACGTGAGATATCGTTCACTTCTTTGTGAAGAAGTTTGGAAGTATAAATGAGATTTGTTTGTTAAAAAAAACCAACAGTTAATCAGCTTTTGATGACACGATTAGTCACTGAAAATGCCGATCATTAATAAATTCAGTTTTCCGATAAAATCGGTCACATTCAAAGTTGTTTTTCTGATTTGATCAATCACCAATATGGATTATTGATTAATAATGACAACGACTGCGGCAAAATTCTTTGGTGACGCTCTGAATGATCACAATGAGAATAATGAAGTATGGAACTAATGACGTGCTAAATGGTAATCGTTTCTGAAGAGAATGTAAATAAGTTTTCGAGTGTTGAAGAGTATTTATCGATGTTGTGCAAAAAACTTCCGATCGTTATGCTCATCAGTCGTGATGTGATGTAAGTGAGAAAAATGAAAGAGAGATTTCTCTTCTGAGCACACCCAGTAAAATTCATTTGCATTGGTAAAAAGATACAATGTGAGTCAACAAGAGTTCAACACAACTCTCATTGTTTCAATGTGGACTACTTGTTCGTGAAATACGTTTGTCATGATAATTTCTAATTCACCGAAAAATTCCTTTTCGAAACATGTCAAATACCGGTTATTGCGAATTTATCATAATCTCTATTGATTCTATTAATCTATCCCAAACCATGACACTTTTCCACACACAAGTCAGTCATCATCAGATCAACATTTGAACATAGCACTCGCAGTGCTCAAATGAATCATCTTAACGAAATCTTTGACGGCAATTGATAGTGTCAAGATTATTTGTCGTTGTTATTTGTTTGTTACTATCGATTTATCTGGATTCTCCTTGACAGAACAGTAATTAAAATCCGAATATTGAGAGATATCAGTGGTGTCATCCCGGTAAAGTTCGGTATCAGTGTGGTATCGATAAGAAATCATACGGAATGATTAATTGTTGCATTGGACATAAAGAGGTCGCTCACCACTCCATACGGAATTGGATTGACACAACTGAATGTATTAAATTCATTTCATTGCTGTAATACAATCCTTGTTTGTTTATATTATGCGTTCATTTAATTTGATTTACAGCATATACAATATAATATTATACGTCGTTATTATTTATCAGCATTTGATACTATAAAGTTGCTGAATTTTTTTGGAGCTTATTGCATTGATCAGTGCATGGAAAGTTCCTTATGCCGTATGATGTGATCGCTTGGAATCATCTGGGTTCGTAAGATCACCAGTGAGCAATGCGAGATGGAGGAACTGAATTTAATTCAGAAATTTTTGAAGGCACTATTTTGGACTGATTTCTGCTTCCCTCGGTTACCTGAAGTTGCATGTGATCATTCCGAGAACCTGTACGGATCCATCCGAGAAACGTCGGTATTCTGCACTATCCGTTCAATGTTTTTCCACCAATTGCTTGAAAACTATGATATCTCTAAAGCATCCAGCTTGTTGTCGTTCGAAAGTTTTTATTTTGTCTCAAAATTTTATCCATTTTCAAGTGCTCGGTTATTCATCGTAAACTGACTATATTGCTTTCGTTGTCAATATTTATTTAGAGGAATGTTTCCAACATTACAGTTTTTGACGAGAATGGAGTTGATTTGCTCAAGAGCGTTGATTCAATTACCGACTTCATTTTGTTTATCGGAGGACCGCGCAATATTTCAATACAAGAACTTGTTTCCGCCGAATTTTTCTTCGCTCTGCGCAACTTCTAAAATAATTGTGATTTTAACGATAATTGTTCTATCACTTCGACGATGGTACTAATTAAAGTGATTGTTTTTTAATGAGACTAGCAAATGAATGAGACATTTGCTGGTTTGGTATTTTCATGCATCGCTTCATGCATTTTGTTAATTTTTTCCTAATAAGTTGTTCCTGTTTCTTAAAATACTGCAAGGTCTCATCAAATTGTCGTTGAACACAGTTTTTTGTCTTTTCAAATATCGCATATATTATACTTTATTAAATGCGAGTTCCCATTTCAAACGAATTCTCCAAATTTCACAAAATAATCTTCATTTTGTTTCGAATAATGACTCATTGAGAAAATAAGTGAATTAATAATAGTAATAATATCTGATTGCTAATGGATGACACATAAATACTGTTGATATGTGAATTGTAATAAAAATTGTAACGATAGAACTTATGTGGAAGTAGTGAAATGTGAAATGCTCACTCATTTTAGAGAGTCAATCGAAAAATCACATTGTTTCGCGGTCATAACTTAGCATTGGATGCGAGCAATTTTTTGAGGGCCCAATTTGGAGTGGAAATGCAATAAAACGAGACGAGTAAAATGAACGATAATGTGGTGATATTATTGTTATTCCACATCCGCTTAACGAAATTATATTCGTTCACTTTCGTACAGCCAAAGCCATAAAGTGGAGAAGAGTGTTAAAAGCTGAGTGAGCGAGAAAATTACTGTGTTGGCATATTGCACTAAAAAATTACGACCGACCAATCACATTTCCGGTTTCAGCAATTGTTCATCTCCGATCAAATCAATGGTGATAGTTGCACGCTTATTAGTTTCAATTTCCAATTTTGAATTCCACTCGAAAACATTTTCCGCATGGATCATCAAACATTCCATTCGAGGCCACCACAACAATTCTTTTGTTCCGTAAATCCGATCAGCTCCGTTCACTTGTACACCATAACTAGACTGATTGCATGCGTTGTCCTCAATGTCCTGTTTACCGTTGTTTTCTCAATGCAGAAATAACCCACAATTAATCAAACTGTTTAGAAATTCTTCTTCATATTTTTGTGCGATTTTCGACACGTAAATGTTACAGAATGATACAATTCATTTTGAATAATGCATGTGAATGTGGTTTTCATGAAGAACGCATAGAGAGTGTGCTGTAAAATGTCCGATAGTTCTCTGTTTGCTTCCGAATTTGACACACAACAAAAAATCACTGAGCGAAAACGGTCGGTGAAATTCAATCTGATAACATTCATTCAAATTTGTCAATCATCACTTCCGTTTACTATCGAACAAATCGCTCTTTCACAATTCCTCGTTCTCGCTAATCTTCAAAACGCTTGTTTGCACTTCAATCAGACGTTTCTTATTGATTATTCTGATTGATTCCCCTGCAGGTAAAGAGCATGTGATGGACCTTAGCAACGCACAAATTCCCATCGTTATCCACTGTTTTGACTATTCCTTTTGCTCAAACTCATAATTGTTCTTGCTCATCACATAACCGCGCCCAGTCTTGAGGGATCGAAATTTTTTGAACGTTCATATTGAATGTGATTGCGGAAGCGAAGTTGAACGGTTACGAAATTATTCGTTGTAAACTCCAGTTGGCATTTCAAAAAAAAAATTATGTTTCCCTGGTGATGCATGTGATAATGTCGTGCTCAACTTGTTCCTTCGCCACATTCACGTATATTCGCGGCTTGCTGTTTTAAACCATGCAAATGCTTCTTATCAGCGTCTTAAGTCAACTGATAATATTGTTGGTACTAATGTTACAATGCTTTACAGTTGGAGACACTCGCCAGCAAGCAGAGATTTTACGCTGCTTGGAGAAGTGGTGAATACAACGAGACGGTTGTAAAGTATATGAAAGCTATCGTGCGTGCTTGACTAGTTCAACTGTTGTTATCATTGCTTGACAACCTACTTACGGTCAAGTGCACAAAAGGCGTGTGGCTGCAAGTGGAAGAGTGTTAAAACTGCGAGACACACACAAAAGCTGAAAAGGTAATACAGTCTCAAGAAAATGCGACGACGAACAGTACCAATTCAGAAGCGTTATCATTCAACAAGGCCGCCCATCACGGCGGCTCAACGTATACTTCTAAAGCATCATAATCAACCTGCTAAAACAAAACGATCTGCTCTTCATATGCTCAGGCCACTCTCCTCGACGAAGCCGTCAACTACAAGCACGTCAGCAGCGACAATGCTTTCCGTATCATTGTGTCAAATTTGGGTTCGTTTCAATCTTAATCCTTGGTTTGGCTGATGATATAAATCAGATAACTGATGACGATAACCTATTCATTGATTCGTTCAATTCGCCGGCCATTTCCCGCTTATCAAACCGACATCATAAACTGACATTCGTTAGGGAATTAAAAAGGAAAACGAAAACGAACTGAATTGAAAACTTTTATCGGATAGGCAGTTGTTGTATTAAAAGTGAGTCTCTCCCTTCCATGCCAATTGATTCCCGTCAGCGCTTGAATCGAAAGCGGACTATCAATACTAAAATAGCGGAAAAAAGCAGTCGAATCTAGAATAGAGACTGAATTTTCAGCAGTTCTACTGCAATATTTCATTCGAATTTGTCTGCAAAAATCTGTCTCTCCGTTTGTTAAATGAGAATTTTTGGTGCTGCCAACGGCAACACATCAGCATAAATCGATGGATGATTTTTATCGAGAAGAGCTTTTGCATTTAGCAATTTGCCTAATTCTAAGAATGATGAATGGAAGATACATAATGGTAGCGTCACACTGAGAGTGTCTTTTTCTCATATCAGCTGCATTATTAATGTTGCATCATCTGATGGGTATTTTCAATTTTCACTTATTTTGCCTCATTTATTGGATAGCAGCAGCCTGTTACTTGCTCTCTGCGAGTTTGCATCGTAATGAGTTAATTTTTTGGTTCAAAAAATTCTCCTCTTTTTGACATAACATAGACAGCCAGGCAGTTATAGTGTGGTTCATTATGTGTTGCACTCTTTAAGAGCATAGTTACATGCCCTACGGGCTTGCAAAGCATCATCTGATGCAATGCGTGTTTACTTCAGCCGAGCCAGACTGCTCCAGACTCAATCAATAGGTTTCACATTGCTATGAACGATTACTTTCATTTCAGTTTCCAAATGATTTCAGTTTCTCTCTTAAATTTTGAATTTCACTGTACGATTTTCGTTTTCTTCACAATCAGTGATTTGCAATCTCTATTGTTTGGCATTTATCAATGAATTCTCGATGTTTTTATTGCACTGCACTAAAGTGTAATCATGCACGTCTTATTCTCTTGTTTCGTAACGTAACTGATTTGTTGTGAGAAGATCTAACAAGCTTGATAAGAGATGCTATTTGGTTTTGTGGAATCGTTGATCGTCAATTGAGCATCATCATCATTCTGTTGATCTTCTGAAAGATCTGTCCAAGGTGACCGAAAAAAACTTTTAGGGATATGAAAAGGCAATGGAAAATAATTGTTCATCGCTTTTATGTTCTCATATTTTCAGCTGATACATTCCACTCGACCACCGAAAACATTATGATAAGATTGAAAGCAGAACAATTCATCAATCGATAGAACAGAATGCGCAATAAAACTTTTTTGACTCATTAAGCTCACCATCATCTATTATTATATGGCGTCATATTGTCTGCTGACATTTTACAAACTATAACAAATACTTACAATCAGTCTTGATCAATGTTCTCAAATATAAACCACATAACTACGGAGTCTCGATGAGTTTGAATTTTTTGCTGCGAAGAACACTGAATTTCTGAACGAAATTGTCCTAAAGTTTCACATCTCACATAGATTTCAAAGTACGCCGTCCAATTTCCCAACATTAGCAATTATCATCATTAAATTGTCGGATACAATTCATCCTAGGAAAGGTCATTCTATCATGAAAGGCAAAATTTTAAGCGCTATTCTTCACAGTGTTACTCTTCACTGTTCCATTTTCTGTCATATGTTGGAATTAGTCTCGTTTTGCTGCGATTACACTCTTTTAGGATGGATAACTGTAGAGGCCAGAGACAACGAAAGCTAATGGGATATGAATTTAGTCTCTTTGCTGACGCTGCTTGCTCGATGCTAGGGAATATTCGTATCGGCATTCAGTGTATCCTATAAAAATAGATAAACCGATAAATGTGGATTTTGCATCACTATGAGATGCGGTGAGATTAGGTAACGACCCAACGTTATGGCATACATTGAATACGATTGAAAAAAATGAAATGTTTTAATTTTATTCGTGAGAATAAGTAAACCAATGCGTTTCGTTCGATAAGGCTTTTTTCAAGATGCTCTCTTCTCGGTTACGAACAATACTGCGAAGAAAATGATGATATATACGATGAATCAATTGGTTTTCA
This sequence comes from Anisakis pegreffii, assembly GCA_035041965.1. NCBI lineage: Eukaryota > Metazoa > Nematoda > Chromadorea > Rhabditida > Anisakidae > Anisakis > Anisakis pegreffii. Next base: position 38,083 of record JAPYMA010000458.1, read on the forward strand.
ATTGCGATTTGTGTTTTCGTTTTGCTCTGAGTGAATAGTTCCGAAAAATATTTCAAACTCTTAACGTTTCAATGTTTTTTTTTCAAAACATTATTGATATTGTTTCGAAATTGTCAAATAACCAAAAACGATTCAAAATTTCCAATATTTCACATAACCAAGAGGGATCGAATACAAAAATATTCAAGGACAAGGGGAGATGCTGTCTGATCGAAATCACTAGAAAAAACAAGTAATGAAATCCGTTTAGTGACAAAACGTTTAGTGAGTAATCAACTAAGCGACTTGCATTGACTCAAGAAGCGCATGAATGCCGTTTCTCACTCCATTCGACTCACCTCTTCAGAGGGTTGAGGTGAAAAAATTGGAAGTATTCAAGTATGCCAATGGAAGTATTCAACTTCAATAACTGCGTCTCATCTGTCGATCCTACAAAAAGTATAACGTTCGCAGCTGGAAACCACTGAAATGAACAAAGAGGATTTTGAAATAGTTTCTTCGAAAAAATACCAATTTAGTTTGATGTTTTTGCAGGATTGAATATGATCATCGAGATTCAAATCTTACATGCTTTCCTAAAATGTATCACTTCTTCGCATTTCAGCTCCAACGGAGGTCCGTTTTATGATTCATCGATTAACAATTTGTCATAAAATCTATTATCGTGGGATTAGCATAGTGTGGAGAGATGGGTACAGGCTTTGATGAACACATATATCTCATCGTACAGTTAGTTGTGTTGATCCGTTGAAATCCTCGGTCATAAACTAACAGATGGAGTAAGTGCTGACAAATTCCTTCCTCATCGTCCCACTGGTAAACAACAACATTCACACTTCCTCTAAGATCCATTGTTTCCTTAATGCTATCGCATAACTTCTCTTGACTCGTTTCTTCTTGCTAGTATCTCAAAACTGATTGAACGATGTTCTAAAATCTGAAATGTTGTGCATATTTCAAAAATTATTTCAAACTGAATTTCCAATGTATCCATACAGATAACTTTCTCGAAAACCATTCACGTCGAAAGAAATTCCTCCTTTGTTGCTTCGCTAAAATTTGTCACTCGCGCGAATTATTATTTGCAATATTACCAAAGCATTTCCAAAACACGAGCACATTCCCTCGTCACTGATTTTTAATTGCGTATTATAATTCTATGGATTATTCATGCAAACAATTCCGAGCTATCAGCGTTCATCTTTATTCAAGCGAGCACAACATCATTTTCGGCTTGAAATGCATATTAACAATATATTTGTAGCTAACGGTTTTACGGCAAAACCCATTTTGACCTTCTGAACTTACTGTAACGCTTGGCACCATACAGTTATTTGCATTATTATGTAAGCGTCGCACCTTAACCAAATACGAGAATCCATTTCATTGTCAGATGGAATATCTACGGGAACATATCCATGCATTCTTTCGTTCCATGTTTCGCATTATTTCAGTTCAGTTAAACAAGTCCGATTCGATATGACAGCAAAAATGTTGATATCGTATTACTACGGTGATTGTTTGATCACCTGCTAAAGAATGCTTGTTCAATGCTGAGTTTTGGTAATTTACCCCTTTTATAACAACGATTGCTCTATCGCATTCTATAGGTAAACATATTTCAGTTGCTGCAAACGCTTATCGTGTCCATGTTTTGTACGTTTGGAAGATTATTTTGTTTGTTTTATTTTCTAAATCGGCGTTTCTGATACAAACGTGTAACAAAAATATCCATCCATACTTACAAAAGCTATAAGCCCATGATTCTTACTCCTGCTCACCAACTGGAGGTCAGTGCTGTTGTGGAATTGCAAAGATTTCTCAAATTCTTTATGAAATTCCAAGCTTTCACTACACCGAAACTAATCATTCAGGTTTTTGCAAATGATGTGACAGTCGTCAATCAATTCGGAATGTAATATTCATTTTTGTGAAATTATCCTGCTGGAAGCTCTGAGCACCTGTTGTGCGGATTTAAAGTTTTTTCTCTGCGGTAGATTTGTTATTTTTATGAACGATGTCAGTTGTTCAGTGCGTCAGCTGAGAAATAGATATAGTCTTTACACGGAACTATTCAGCACTCTGATTTTCCTCTCGCAAACATCTCATTTCCATTTAGCAATCAACTTCATGTCTTCAGCTATAGCTAATCGCATCTGTTTAAGATGAATAACAATCAGCTCGAGCAGTCAGATATTTTTGAATCCCTTTTTGTTTCTCGTTCCTACCGTAAACTGAAGGATTTCCCAATGTCCAAACATTGTTTGATTGAATATTCATCCAATTGATTAACGAGCATTGATGTGCTGCTCTCTTGATCAAAATACAATTCACATTTGAAGCTACTTCGGATCCCCCCCCCCCTTTCAATCAACTTTCTTTGAGTGTTTGTCTAAAACATCGCAGATAAAGTGCGTTGATCATTCCTTTGTGATCTTCGTTTGACCCATCCGAAAGGAAGGAGATTGTTCATCTTTCTCCAAACATCTTCATATTCACTCGAATGCTGAATTGAACAACTGAAAATATTTGAAAATGATGGATTGTTTCGTGGTGAATCATGCAATTCTTCTCATTTCGCCTGCATCGTAATGCTGAAAGAAAAATTCTGTTAAAGTGAGCGACGTTTCTGCGAGGTCATTGCGAGGAAACAAACAAGAGAAACTGCAGCAATAACATAACAAGTAATGACAATGAAATCAAATTTAAACGATTCATTTTTTATGATTGAACTAATTTCAACAAAGCGATTGCTCTTCTTAATGTGCACTATTGAATGAGCAACGCTGCTGATTCTTTGCTTTTTCGAATTTTTTTTGAAGACACTTCGCCTGAAAGCACCAAGTACTTGATCATTTCGTTTCCTAACTGAACGCCGCTAATCAGTGATTATCGAATTACTCACTCGACACTTTTGCAAACATATAAAGCACAATCTACTGTGAGTGTTTGCCACCATTTGAATTTTTTCCAGGAATTTGTGGTTGCTACTGCAAAACAACCACCATCAATTTACTGATTTAATTGCACGATTCTCTCTTAAGTTGTTCGTTCGCCTCTGAAGAGAAACTTTTATACGATAACGAATGATGTGCGAAAAGTCAGTCACATGAAACTCGATATTGCACACGGATCGGAGGCAAAAAATTTGTAATCCGATAAGGACTAGAACTCGATTAAGAAGAAATTATTCGTTATTAACAGTGACAGGATGGTCATTTGCGATGGTTTTTCTGGCGAATTCCGCTGCGAGATGAGATGAATGGATGCGTGAAAAGGTTTTCAGCAAGGATTCTGTTTTCTTGTGCTCGTTGATAGCAGCAGTAAACGTGTACCATTTTCTTGAGAATAGCACGCGTGTTTGATGGTTGGTTGCGTGACTTAGGCACCGAAACGAAATTAGCGCTTAGCAAATTTCTCACTCAAGCAGTCAGTCAGTCAGCTGTTCTTGATCACTTCTCACTTTGAGCAGTACTTTCGATCGTATTTGATCCTATTCATATTTTGAGCAATCGATTGTAAAGGATACATAAGAGCATCATTAATTTTCTGTGATCGATCGCTCAGCATTCAAACGTTCATGAGCCATAAAGTCTCATTCACGAGTCGTAGCGTTCCGATCTCGGTTTCTGAACTATGCAAAAATATCCTTCAAACCTATCATTAGATTCGTTGAGTTTGCTCGTATGTTCGTGATTAAAAGAAAACTTGACGGGAGTTATCTCATCTGAGAGAAATGGTAGTCCCTTTCACACGTTTTGCTGGCGATTATGCTTGAAAACTTTTTTTTTCTTGTTTTATTCAGTCAATCAATTTGTAATGATTGCATTATTATGGACATGATTATTAAATGATAAAATTTTATTTTTGACGGATTTTTTCTTTTATTGACTGCAAACTGGAAGTTTGGTGGTGGATAGTGGGAAAATGCATCGCTGAAACAAGTTTCATGTTGGTTCTGGCAGCACTACGTTCAAGGCACACCATGAACATTCATCATTTTTATTTTGCACGCTGCTCACGTATATCACATCATTAAAAAGTTCACTGAAATGATATTGTCGTCAATTGTGAACATTATAAGTTGATGGCACGCGCTCAATTATGAAAGATGTGCTCGTTGATAATCTCGATAATTGAGCTGGAAAACAGCAACAACAATAACATAAAATCTTGATATAAAAGCGAATAAGTTTCTGATTTTGCGGCGATCTCCACAAGCGATAGCTGGTTGCAATGCATCATGCTAACCTAAGGACGCATAATTGAAAATATCATAGGGAATGAATCTGAGAAATCGTCTATGTAAGAAGCGTCGAATTTGTGTTGAAATTAACGGAATTATTCCTAGGTTGTGCTTGAATTAATCAAATTTGTCGTTTGCACTATGTCTTTGTGTTATTGTGTGGTATATTCTGTTTCATACGTTATATTTTTACCAAAAAATTGAAACTTTTTCGTTGTACTTCTGAGAAATTTCATTGCTGTTGATTCAATGAATATTATTTCTTGAGAATTTTGAGAATCAATGATTATTATTTCCGAGCAAGCAGTGATTTTGACAAATAATGGTGATGCTCTGATACATCGGCGTTCACTGAAAAACAGACAGTTAAATCGCATATACGTTGAAGATAAATTGACATTTTGATAGTATATTGTCCGTTAGGTGTGAATGTTCATCCTTGAGGCGTAGTTGGGATTAGAGGAAATGAAATGATCGTTACGGCCAAATCCTGCGAATTGCTCTTTGGATCTTTCCGATTTATCCTTTTCCGTTTGTTGATAATAACTGTTTTAATGTTAGTTTGCACTCACAAATCATAATCTACTTCAATGAATGTTTCCAATTCAGTGCCTTTAAAGCTACATAGCAGTTCAGAATTCCAATACTCTCATTTTGTTACGCGAATAATATCATAAGCTATCTTCTGTGATGATAATTCACGATACTTCTTAAGCATGAACAATTTCCGCAAATGCTTATTCGCAAATAATTTATGTCTTCTTTTCGTTCGGCAGCCTCATGCAATTTGTTTGCTTGGTCTATTCAGTCCACGGTTCGTCTCTCAACAAAGCCATTCACCTATCAAATTTTACGATGAACCGTTTATAGAATTTAGAGCGTCTTCTTTTCGATTCGAAAAATTGGCGCCTATAGATTGATCATAAATTGTTCCAGTAACCATTTGCCTGCCTGCGTCAAACCGCTCTTATATGCAAAACCGGTTCATTCATTGTTGATTATTATTATTATTCACATTCAAAAGAATTTTTTTCCTACTCAAATCAATTGAGAAGCACTGACCAGGAGTGCGATTATTACAGGCAAAATTATTGCTTTCTGTTTCCAATTTCTGTCATCCAGTTGGTCTGTTTTCATCGAGAAACGTCGGTAACCCACTAGTCTCCAACGAAAATAACATTCATCATATCTTCAATTTCATTCACACTTGACAATTTTCTTGACTCAAGTGATGTCTGTCATTTGTTTGATCTGCTTCGGTATATATCGAATAAACTTTTGACTGCTTCCTCTATCTACTTATGCTTGCATATCAATAATATTTTATGCTTACACATCGACAATATCACACCTTACTGTCATCTTGCTCATGTGTTCATCCATTTTAAACCTATCTCGTAAACCCTTAAGTCAACACTAGTTAACAATGCAAACCATTATAGTAGAATATTTACCCTCAGTCAGCAATAAGTGATCAAAAGTCCATCGATTCGAAATCACAATGACCAACTGATTGCTCGCTCATAAAATGCGCATTTCTCGATGTACTTTTTGTGCTCGATATGAACAACTTTCAGGTATTTATTCTGTTCAGATGAACTAAATGTTGTCATCGACTCCATTAACGATGTACCTATGTAAATATGTAACCGAGTAACTTAGCAAGACAATGACCTTTTATACATATGCAATAACAACACCAATAACAATACCGTTACCACTTCAGTAATAATATTCGTTCGACTTACTTACCAAATTAAACATTCACTAATATACTCGAGCACACTTAACCTCTGTCGTACATCACGCACTAGGCATCGCATCGAGTTTTCCAAAGCTTTGCCACTTCAGTCTGCCAATCACGAACGATTGCTCTGTCAATCAGATCGTCATTTCTGCACTTTTGAAAAATCCTATCTGGTTGCAAAATATACCTGCTAATCTCCCAGCACGATATCCTTAATCATCAATGTTCTCGATCTAACGATAAATAATTTTTCGGCTGAGAATGAGCACTACTGATTAAGAGAAGCATTGTAAGATTGAGAGATACATTTAATTGCTTGTGAAATCTTCTGTCTTTATTAGTAAAAAAGCTACCTTGAATTGTTCAGATTTTTGTAAACACGGACCGCCAAGGTCAACTACCAAATGAAGATGTACACGAGTATGTGTATGCACGTACTGATAGAATGAGCAATCACCTTTGTGTATGTTCAAAGAATATGCACAAATGCCCTACGAAAAATCTCAGAACCGTGGCTTTTCATAACTTCTTGAACATGTTTTGTTGAGTCCGATTATTAATCAAGATGAAGAATACTTGAGCGGGATCAACCTTATGCTCGAAATCGAGACTGGCAAGATATGTTCATATGCTTTTCAGATGTCGTTTTACTGCTGCGAATCATGATGTGCATTTATTGCAAATGTTTAAAGACAATCCAATGTTTTTCTTCGGATTTGTGTTTACCCACTTAAGTTTAACGATGTTGAATTTTGAACGTTTTTCAAACAGAAGCACATTTTCTCTATTTTTAACGCATCTATTCGGTTGTTCCCTTTGTTGCTGAGTGTTGTGTCAATATAATGAAATATTCTTTGTGGATTCAAAAGCACAAGACCTTGCGCAGCAAGAACGGAAAACACATCACTTGAAGCGAAGATCAGCAGCAGCTACTGAAGAAGGGATTTTGGATGTTTGCGATTTAGAACTTGAATGTCTCAATAGCTGTCAGATTGACGCATGATCAAAATTCTAATCGTCATATGTTTAACGTCGTTCGAAAAATCCTGTGCTTTCGAGTGCTTTGGACGAATCAACCTTCGAACGGATCATATTTCAGCAATCAACTTTTCGCTTATTACTCCATCATCACAGCACTGATATCTTATTTCACTTTTTTTTTTCCTATGTGAGGCACGACAAACACATTGGTAGTTCACAATGAAAATTGACTCATTTTTGCTGAGCGCTAATCCGTTTTTCTATAGTCGAATCAATCGCTTCCAGTTTTGCATATTTTTGAAATTTGTATTCACAAAGTGTCAAAGTGAATTCTTTTATGCCTTCCTGTTTTCATCACTCGGGTCATCGCTGTTTGAGCGGATCTCTGAAGGGTTCCTGAACAAATCGAATAGCTCAGAATCGATCTGGTCACATGATACATTTTCAGCACATAGTTGTTTTTTTGAAAGTTTAGGCGATATTCGAGCTCCCGCATGTCTTTTCATTTTTCATATGTATGGTCATTTCGCTAGCGTTTCTCTCATGCAATGCAAATTTTCTATTGCCAAGTTGTCAGCATATGAATACGTTGAACTAACCTCCACCAATGCTGGCTGCATCATACTCGTGCAACTGCAACTCACACAATACGTTAGCACTTTCCAGTGATTACATCATTCTGCATTCGAAAAACTGCTTTCAGTTTCACATTCTCTGCCCCAAAGTATCATCAACATCTGCGAGGCGCTCAGACAATTTTGTTAATGTTCAAAAAAAATGTGAATGCAATTTTAATTGCTCATTACTTGATCATTCGACTTATAAGAGTGTGTGCCATTTTGCAGCTGTGCCTCTCTCTGCTGGTTTCATCTGTTACTGAAATTCACGCAGTTCATGAAATGTAATCACAATTTCTTGGCGTATTAGGAGGAAATTTATGATGTTGTTGCATGCTATGAGGAATGAATACAATACAAGGTCACTCGTGTCCATCAGTTTGTAATGCAGAAGAATATCATTTCCGTGTACTTACTTATGTGCTTGCTCATTCCATTTTGATATCTTATTCTCATTTTATTCTCACAAATAAATCATTTGCGCTCCCATTTGATCAACCCATTTGATCAATTATTCATGAGACGGATTATAATGTTTTAATTAAATTCGCACATTTCAAAGGATCATTTTAGGTTTCACAATATATCATCCAACTGATCTGTGGAAACTGTATCAAAATCATTTAGTATTCCTCTTTAATGATACTATTCAGCTTCAAGCCGTAGCTTTCTCCCCCAATCCGCTAATCATGTGAAGTCGACGAAGAATCTTGACTCAAGTTCGTTCGGCTTCTCACTAAAAATTTATTGTTATGGTTTTTTTCAGGGTTATCGATGCCAATATTGACTTTTTCAACCTACTTTCATCACGAGCATGAACAAATTTTAGAGTCTAACTTTCAACTGCAATCAACATTTGGATCCGTCAGTGCGTAATTACACGCACCAATGAATTCATTTTCACGGAATCCAATATGCAATCGTTGTTGCGTTTTCGTTAAGCAAACTCATGTTCTTAAGTTCTATTGAGTTTTGGCTCAAATGCGCTCAGGAGAAGTGAAAATGAATTGTTTCAAGTTATAATCCAGAATGTGAATTTTATTGAACAAAATTGATGCACTCAAATAATATTAAAAGTTTTATTGATGCCCTCAAATTCAAGATTTGTTCAGCGACGCTAAAAACAATTCTGAAGAGCTTTTCATATTCAAATCGAGGGTAATGCATGGAAGCTTTTCACATTCAAATAACATTCTACACAAACAATCGTGCCAAAATCTGTGCAGTATCGTTTCTGAGAATATCTTCCAGCTACCTTTTCCACAATATGAAAATGATCTCAGTAACTCTTCGTAAAATATGGCTCATTCTGCGGAATGCGATGAGCAGTAGTTCATCATAGATCATGTTATTTGCATTTTATTCGCAGACAAACTATTTCTGATCGTGAACAACATCGAATATGAAAGCAACGTAATCGTACAATCTCAACGATACACGAGTGCGATAATCTCGTTAATACCTTGTCGCGATAAAACACCGAGCAACATGTTTTCAACTGGAAACGTTGTGCGTTAGGATAACAGTCTGAACAGTACATTTACAATTGAGCTGAATTTATTCGACATGATTAAATCGATACTTTCCATGAAACAGCACTCCATGATGTCAACCGATATAACACGTTTGTGAATTCACTGATTGCATGGTGATGCCAGGAGGTCTCTATACAATCCTTTCACGATTTTAACTTCCATTGTAGTTCCATTTTTGTAACGAGATGTCATCATTCATATAGATTTTTTTTGAAGACCACTCCTTACCAGTGACGTTTATCAACGATCGATAAAAGTGACATCGTAAAAATTTGAATGTTTGTGTGCGTCCGGTTTAGAGCCCATTGCACTTTATCAGCAGTCTTTATCACGTTACCTTTAGCAATCAATTGATTGTAGTTTTGATCTGTGGCTCAAAAGCTGCATGTGAATGGTGAGCAGGATGTTTTCACTTTTAATTGAGCATTTTATTTTTACATTACGTAGGAACGTTTATCAGTTCTCTTCCTTCCTTTTTTTCTGCCCATTCATCTTCACCATTTTCACTGATAAGTGAAAATTTTCAATTTGTGCAGCTGTGAATTACTTCGTTGCATGTTTTGTGGAATATTTTTCGTCGAAATCCTCAAAATCTGTTGCAGGTGTCCTTCTGATTTAATCGTCGGAAACTGCACTCTCTTTGAAGTGAATTTTTTTGCATCTCTAATTAAATGGCTGATAAAACAGTCCAACATACATATTCATGGATCGTTGATATTTTACATTCCGAAACGTTGTTCGAAATGATTTTCCTCCACCAAAATGATTTATTCTGATACTCGTAACTGTATTCATAAACAGTTGAGTGTCGTGAAGCTCACATTTTTGTACTTCACATCTGCTCGCTCATCATTTCTTCATTCTGTGGCATTGGTTCCTCTCTATAAACAGCTGGTTGCTACGAAAACAATCTGCTGGCTGGCAACACTAAAATGCTCGTTTCCTTGATTGTCAGATTTTGTTTAGAATGCGAAATGTGACTGCTTATTGATTGTCTCTGAATGATGTCACTCAGCGAAACTTATGGAAAAAACGATTATTTTTCCAAGAGTTAGTCATCATCATCTTCAGTTCAACCACCAATACATCATTAAATGTTGGCGCAGTTTGTTTGCGTATTTTATGTCCTTTCCAGTTTTTCTATAACTGATGTGAATTAGAAAAGAGTTATCTAATTGAACATCTAGATTGATGGGTTAGACCTCTGAATTCAGGTCGTCTTAATTATCAGTTTTTCTGATGCACTCGGTAGACTAATATGGACTTGATGAGGTGATCTGTTACGATAACCATTATGTGAAAAATTTTGTAAGAGTGATTCGAATTTTTCGCCGAATTATTTCCCGAAAATCGCGTCATTTCAACATGGTACCACAAACACATGAAGTGTCGAATCACGTTTGCATTTACTCTGTGCAACGACCCCAATACTTCAAATGCTCGTCGAATCTTTTCAATTCATTACTTAGTAGATCAAGTTGGATGATCTCTGTTATTATGCTCTCAATCGAGTTGAACCCTTGTATTCCTTCATCATTCCTGCAGAGGTATCAACTGATAAATACTTCGAGCTAATCAATTTACTCAACTGTCGATGGACTTATCTTGAAAAAAATTGTTTAGACAAATTATCAAACTCTTCCAACTTTCCTAATTGCAAAACAGACGAGGTCAGCTGGTGGATGCAGTAAGAAAAATTTTTAGCTGATCTTGAACAATTGATGGAACCTGAAAAATTCTGCAATTTTTCATTCCTTAAGAATGCTCAAATCAAAAGTTAATTTTTCGTGCTGAATTCGATAAGAAAAGAGCGTATCTTATCTCCCAGTGTCCTTTCTTCAATCGTCCTTCATTTCTGATTGGTTTTTTCTCGTTCAAAAATCTGTCAACAATCGTTAAGTGATGTTGATTTTCGGTGATTTCATTCAATACGCATCCCATTTTTTTCGGTGTTTGTCGAATTTTTTTTTTCGCATTTTTCAAATTTCTTCAAAGGAGTCAAAAACATCTGGCCATTTGATGCCAAAAACTGAAAAGCGTTTTCATCGTTTCATTGTTCGTACATCTGTTGCTTTTATTCATTCGTTTGCCGTGTCAAGCAAACCGAATGAATCAATCAGCCTTATGGTATCTTTTTACATGGAGTCTATAAATCTTATCAACGTACAGTCAAACAGCTGGCGCTGAACCGTTACAAACACTCTTAGCAATCGCATAACATTTCAACGTTCCATCGAAAGCAACCATATAGTGCACTTGAAACTGATTTCATCTTCTCATTGTCATTTCATTCATTACTGCACAATTCCAAATTCTTCTCATCCCTCTACGCTTGATTCAAGTATCAAAACGTTCTGTTTGAAATCCAAATATTAATTCCTTGAATTCATTTGGCGATAAAACTAGATTTTTGTTTTGGTCGCTGTCTAAAGTAATGTTGTTTATTCGTGTGCTCTTGTGTGCTTCAAACTCATCTGTTCGCTTAGATGCGTATAAAAATTATCGAAGTATGGTTATAATTTAGTGATGAATAACATGTCCATGATCAAAAATTGAGCTGGAAATAGCGTACGCTTGGCCTTGAACATTGATGAATTTCTCATTTTGGAACTGAATCGTTCTCCTTTCTTTCATCTTTGTTACTGTTTCAATCAAAACCCATATCGTGGGCAACTGATTCAGCACTGTTAACAAAATCTATTGGAGGAATTTTTTACGGTACAATTATTCAAAGTAAATGCCGCTCTTTCCCAATTGCTTTATCGTTTCCGATACATCATCTTCTCTTAAAAGTACATCTATTCTACTACTATCGTTTATGCGTTTCGGCTTTCACTGTATCTTCGCGCATTGAAATTTTCCGCTGATTTTCGACAACGTAGTCCTTCGTTGAAAACACTTCTGATCCGCAAACAATATGATGCCAGGAAAACCAAATCACTCAACTTTCTGACTTCTCTCACTGTCAGTTGCCATTCTCCTTTCCACAGTACATTCATTAAGTTGTTGAATCAAATGTGCATGAAGGACTGACTTTCACTGGTTGTTCTCCATCACCTTTCTATTATATCATGCATCCAAATCGCTCTCTTCACGATCAACGAACTTCTCTTCGTTCATCAAACATGATTATTACTGCACCGCTCTCGTATGACAACGCAAAACACGGACTGTAAAATTTGCAAACGATTAAAATTCTCTAAAATCTCCGTGATTGGACGAGCAATTTGAAATCAGATTAAAAGAGCAGTTTCACTCATTGTCAGTATGTGAATCTTCATATCTAAAGAAGCCATCTGAATTGAATGAAAGAGTCGCGCTTGTCCGTGCAACAAAAATTTTCACATCATTGGAACACTGTTTTCATGTTTCACGCATCCATGAGATAGATGTATTAAGTTTACCGCTTCGTTGCTGTGTATACTCTTTCGAATGCGCTGCAGAGTGAAACTTGTTTCACACTGTAACAGTAATAACTGACTTGTTATACATTCAATCAATCACTTCCATAGTTTGTTTCTTATTGCCCTCCTTAATAAGAGTGCCCAGCCATACCTCCTGACGTGCTCTGAATTAAATGCACACTTGTCAAGAGAATTACTTCATTTCTGAACAACATCAGAAACTACTGTCATTCCATTTCTTTGTTCCCTTTGACCAGTGATCGTAGCCGATTCAAAGTAGTTTTCATCTAGTCATCATCATCATCAGAGGTTGTCCGTCGTGCTTCACATCTTCTGATCTCAATTTATTGAGATAATGCTTGTGAATGATTTTCTTTCACTCGAGAATCGAATTTTTCGACCGGCTAATTTGTCGATGTAGCGTTCATTTTTTTGCATCAGTGCGATCGTTCATTTGAACTGGCATTAAACCTCAACATTGATGATTTATCATTCGTTTATAACTCGAAACCGGTTCAGTTAATTGTTCCCATCCACTCAGTTCATCTCTGCATCGATCATCTACCAGCGTTCTTGTTTCTTTTCAGTTATTGCTGACACTTTTCAAATCCTCACAACAAATTAAAGCAGTTGTCTTTTAAGCAGGAAAATTTGCAGCAGCCAAATGAGCTTTCGCATTTTGCCCACAGTTCATATCGACCTGGAATTCTTTTCGTATAATTATAAACTTCGTTGAGTTGAAGTTTTCTTCATATCATGAAACAGCTGACTATGGTGGTTTTGATGACCACAATTGTATCAGTGCGATCACATTTGAAACCATTTCTTCCACCTCCATTTGTGCTGTACTTCCTAGTGAAAGTGGCGGCTTATAGTCCAAGAAAGCCGTTTTATCATTTTATTGAATTGTTATCAGTGGCAATCATTTTCTTGCAATAGACTCTATACGTATTTAAAATGATAGTTGCTGGTATTCGCACAACTGATAAGGAATTACCATTGCGTCTCTTACTTTTGACGATACTCTCTTTGGAAATATTATTTACTTCCTGAAATTCCATTGCAAATGTTCACTTTGCTGAGCATCATTCGGGAATTCCATCCTGAAGGAATTTTCAGTCGTACTGAAAATTTCCTCATAAGTGATTCCTAGTTCGCGGGCGTTGAACGATTACTATCTGTCCTCAGTACTTTGTTCAATTCGATGTTCTCTATTTCGGAATGTCCCATTGATGTTTCAACAGATTCCGATTTTTCTCCTGATTGATCAGGTTAAAGCATCGTTGACTGGTTTGTGCATGAGTCAATCATATAAACTCGATGTTTGCAGATGGTATCGTCATATGATACAGGAAAATTATTTGTTAAAGTGGAACGAGGGACAAAACCCCGATTGAAATTATTTGAAGAATGTCGTAAAGCACAGGTCAGTTGAAACATTGCGTGTATGATAAGTCCTCAGCAATAACTGATTTTACGATGTCTCGATCTTCTTCCATTCGACGGTGTCGTTTTGACTCCTATCGCCATAAGTTTTCAGAATTTTTGACCACGGAAACATTCAATGTCATCAGATAGTTCCATGTAATCTGATCTGGATTGAAAGTATTTCAGGTAACAATACCTACAAATCAGTCAACAAAATGGCCAGACTTGAAAGCTCAGATGAGCGGTGGACTGACCATTATTGTACAAAGACTTGAACAACAATACAAAATAACTGTTCAACATGTGGTGAGTTGTATATTTCATTCGATCGCGTGCTGGGTAGAAATCACTTCAGTTAATAACACTAAATCGCACGGTCACCTGGTTCCGTTTCTAATTGAAAAATTTTCAACGGAAGTTTTTGTGAAGGCGTCGTTTATGTTTGTTGTGCAAACTCTCATGTTGATGCTATTTCAGTTAGAACGCAAACCAGAAGTGTGTGTTTATGTGAATGCAATGGCACATGAACGAGACGTAAAAACAAGCGTTCGTGAAATGAACACTCAGCTGAAGCACATCGGTGTTGCAGGTCCAAATTTAGAGGTAAACATTAAAGTTTCTACTGGAATATTCCTTCTCATAGGTATTTCCCACAAGTATCCAGCTGCTTGCAAATCACCATCCTCACAATAATAGTGAACGGCTCATTTGATGATGAAATGAAAAATTGATTTCACTTCCTCGGAAGTGGACCGTTAAATGTACCATATACATTGTATTCCGGAATCGGTTTATACAAATGGAGGAAATGTGTTCTTTGTGGAGACATGCGTTCTGCTTTTAAATGATTGCGGAACTCCAGAGAATATTCCGTGCTATTTTTCAGGTGACGGGTCGTATTCGCGCTCAACGTGTAACCTTTGAATCCACGGTTGGTGCGTTGCACACAAATGCGAAATTGTTCGCGAGAAGTGTGACCCTTAACGCTCAGAACATATTCATCAAAACCGAGGCATTATTCTCGTGCGCGAAGATTCGAGTAGGTTTTGTGGTATTCCTCTCATTGAAGAAAACATTGATCAGATAATTGGCGTTGTAGCTCATTTCGTTGGATACATTGTTGATGGTATTTGCTCTATGTTTGCTGAAACGTTAAGAACGCAAATCTATGAGGATAATTATCAACCATTGGAAGAAGCCATTCATTCTGATGCACGAGTGCATCAAAAGCTCTCAACATCTTCGTCGACTTTCTGAAATCTCGAGCTCATCTAAAGTGATCATTGTTTGCCTCATATAATTAGGATACCATCTGATAAGTTCTGCTTTCAGATGATGTCAAGGCGAGTGCAAATTGACGGCAGAATCTGTCCATGGGATGAGCAGCCTGATCGTATGAATGTCGCTGTTGACTCGGCTCTGTTGCACATTGGCATTGACGGAGTTATCGGATCTTTAAAGTCATTAAAGGAGAAATCTGTACGTCATCTGATCTATCTATCGTTTTGTAGAATTGATGATAATTTAATTAGAGTCGAACTTGATCGCTTAATCCGATTCCGAAGTTCCACGACGAGCAATGTAGATATTTATAGAAATCAATTGTTGCAGTACATTGAGATCGCCAGAATCATGCTAATTTCATATTAAATCCTCAAAAACATTCGCAGGACTGCATCTCAGTTTTGTCAAAACCTCGAATTGAAAGCTCTTTAGTTTGTACGGGCCATTTCGTGTAATTGTTCAATTGCAGACATACAAATCCTCTGATTCACTCGTTGATCTATTATCATTTCGATTGACTGGTTCCTTGGCGAACTTCGGTAGGATCGTATCGAAGAGTGAAATCGAGTTGAGGGTTAATGGTAGCATATTATCACTTAAAGATGGTCGTATTGATAGCGCCACGAGAGGGTGAGTTTTCATTTGGTCGTGAAAGTGCTTTGATTTCTTCAAATGTGATTCGTGATTGCTCACAATTAGCTAAATATGTCATTCAAGAATAGTTCAGTGAATGGGTTAACGGATATTGGTGTCCTTTTCAGGTATGAAGCGTTAAAGCAAATCAAAGGTATCCTGAGCGAGACATCAGATTCATTACCAACAAGTAGCACTCTCAGCTCTGCGATTGTTGGCCAAAATCCCGGAACTGTTGCACAACTTCTCGAAGAAGGTGTTGATCCTAATGACTCGGCTAGTGTGCGTTTTCATTTGATAAAACTTAATTGCTCGTGTTCTTTTTTGGTCAGAATATTCATCACGTTCTGGCGTAGATTCGCTGTTTCTCAAAAACGTTTCACCTGCATTGATTTCTCGGAATTATTAGAGAGCTGAATTTGTTTGGTCATAGGAAAACTGACACAACGAAGAAAAAATTGCTCTTTCAAACTTTTAGGAAGCGTCAAAGGCGTGTACGCCTCGACGAATTGCTGCGAGAAAATATCGTGAGATTCGAACTGGAGAACACCGGAATCATTTACGAGAGAACATAACCATAATCCATGCCCTCATGTCTACACACGACTGGAAACGAGGACTTATCACGTCGAATACGATCACCGCAACGGTACTACACAAACCGTCTAGTTTTGTGAACGATCTATTATCAAGTCAATCTAACAATAAGCAAATTTGACGGCTTTTCCCGTTTTTATCACAAATATTTCTCACAATCAGATGACAATTTCGGTCAGTCGCGCTGTTTGTAGGTGGGACGCGATTGTGCAGATTGTGCACAGTTCCGTGCCTCAACTTTGGTTTTGACTGCTCGAGGTAATGCCAAGTGTGAAGCAAATTCTATTTGGTCGAGTGGCTCAGTTACACTTACTGTCGGAAATGATCTCACATTTGAAGGTTCTTCGTTTGCAAATCCTTTTTTCTAGATTTTCTCACGTTTAAATAAGCGGAACCCGAAATTGTCAACTGCCGCATTCGACTTAAAGTTAATACCCAGCAATCAGATCACTTTTCGTCGAGAGAAGTTCAATTCTGATTACTTATGTCACTTGCTACTGTTCAACAGCAAAATCGTCTTTTAAGGGCAAGTGAAACATCGACATTTGGAAGCAATATGCGGCGGAACTGTCATAACTACTGAGGAAGCTATCGTTAGCGAGGAAAATTGGGCAAAGGTAACAACTCCCTTGAAAATTGACCTCTAAGATATGGCTTTTCTGATTGTTCTGCATTGTCATTTCTCCATGTTCAAGATGGATTTATAACATTTCGTAAACATTCCAGATCTCGTGCTCATCATTTAATTGTGCTGGAATTTGGTCTGTTTGTGAGCACTTGAGCATTGAAGCTCATTCGGCTGAATTTCTTCTTGACTCCTTCATCGAGGTGGATCTGTTTGACGCGAAAATCGAAGGGAACTGCCACAACGCTGGTGACTTTATTATTAACTTTATTGTTTCATAGTTAAAATCCTTACGCTAAATGCTCATTTCAAATGAGCACTCACTGAAGGTGTGAAATTAAGAAATTCAGTCTTTTAGGCACGTGGCAAATGAGATTCATATCGATGTCGTTGGATGGGAATTTGATAACTTTGCAAAGCGGAAAAGTAATGGTTGATGAAACGGCAGACATTAGTGCAATGACGTTCAGTTGTAGTGGTGCATGGCGAGTGAATGAATCGATCGAACTGAATCTACGTGGATCAGCAAATTTTTTCTCGTCAAGTCATTTGACGGCGAATGTGCTCAAGATGATCGTCGAGTGTCATGGAACTTTGGCCGGATTTCTAGGTGTTGAGAATCTGTTGGCGTATATTCGTAACGATTTGATAAGCGCCTCAACGGCGAAAGTGGCCATCGGCAATGGAGCGACCATAGCAACAGGAGCGTTTCGGAACGATGCCAGTTGGATATCAGAACAGAATCTACACTTGCATGTGGCATGTTTCGAGCAGTCCGAAGATGCGATCATTTTCGTCAAGGATACGTTAAATATGATTATCTATGATGATTCCGAGGAGAACAGTCATGGCCGCATAGTGGCGAACTATTGCTTGATCAGATCGAACAGAAAGTTCCGATTTGATGGCTACATACGAGTAAATCAAATCGAAATCAACTTACCGTTCACGAGTGAGTCGAGGTGCACAATCGGTGGCCAGCTGGAGATTCTGGCTGGTCCGTTGATTCTGTTGGGTCATAGCGACCTTTCACCGGCATCGTTCTCATCGTCAGCATCAACAACACATTCGTTAGTGCCGCATCAGTGGCCTGCGTTCGTTCTTGAAGGTCAACTCAAGGCCGAAGCTGTAATAGCGCCATTCCTGGCCGTACGTTTCGGCACATCATCATATGCTCTATTGTCGGGAATTGATTCGATTGTCGAAGCACCGTATCGTGCGTTGGTGTCCGTTGGATCTTTGCACACAATGCCAACGTCGTTGATTGATTCTGTATCCACCGACCACTACCCGGAAGGGTTGATGTGTGCTACGGTATGGGTTCATGAGGGACAGATTCGTTTCCACGGTGATTCATCGCACTTGATCGTGGATAGTTTCTTGAATAAGGGTCGATTGACAAACGAAGGCAAATTGCACAATCATATGAAAGAAGTGTTCGTCAAGGTAGCCAATCAGTTCGAAAATAACGCAGTGCTATCGGCAGACAAAATTCACATTTTGGGTGATGGCGAACTGCAGAACAAGAATCGCATTTTTGCCACTGATGTGATGGATATTCAGTTGGCGAATTTTTCCAACGAAATTGGTCACATGCAATCGAAAAATATGAAACTGTTGTCGGCCACAAGGGAGTGGACGAAAATCAACGGTCGCATTGAGGCACCAGGGAGTTTGGACATATCCGGTTCGAAGCTTTGTGTGGCCACAAAATCGTTAGACCCACAAAAAGAAATACGATTGAGTGCCAGAGCGCAAGTGTTGGTGAGCAGTGATGTTAACGACGAATTCGGAAGTATCAGTTTAGCTGCCCGAGATGCGATTTTATTCGAAGCGAATGTGACATTGGATAGGATTGAGTTGACATTGGGAACTGCATATGAGGCAGAAGTGGTGGTCGGTGAAGAAAGAGTGATTACAGTGAATAATTTGCGAATAACCGGGAAGTGTAGACGCCTGACAATTACACTAAATGGATCCATTTCATGTGGCTCGATGATTGTTGAAGATTCAATCGGTCATGTTAAAATCGTTGGTAAGGGAACACTGCACTGTCGAAGGTCACTTAATGTGGCAGGCGATGGAATCGCATTCCTGCTGCAAGAGCTGTGCGCAAACGAAATATTGGCCAAATCGGTGACGTTGGACTCGAATGTTGGTTGTGCAAAGCTCACACCATCTGATGCTGCCCAATCGTTGTGCGTCTACGCCAGTTCATGCACACTTCATGGCCGCATCATGATAGATGGTAAAATTTGCCTGAAAGCCTCGAAAGGTATTGTGAAAATTGACGGTGACCTAGTGGGTTCGCCGATGAACAGTGAGTTGAGTGTGGATTGCGATGACTTGGTGTTGAGCGGATATGTGTCAAATTTGGAATTCATCGAGGTTTACGCCCGCAAACGGATAGAATTTTGTGACACGGCCGTGATTCGTAATTCGCGCAATGCAGCCATGGAGGCTGGTTATATTGCGTTGGATGGAAAAATAAGAAATTGTGAAGCTTTACTGGCGACTGCGGACGAGGTGGCCGTTGACGGAACGTTAAGTAACGATAACTCGAGAGGTGCGTACGCAATTTTCGGCAAGACGATTCGTTTCGATGGTGTGGCCAGCGGTATTGAACATTTCGAGTTGAACAGTGCCAATGAGGTGATCATCAATGGCCGTATGAACGGAATTGGAACCATTGAAGTGGATGCTAAATGGACTCGCTGGCATGCGGATGTGACAAACTGCCATCATATTAACGCCGTTTCGTATTCGATTGCTTTGAGCGGTGCGATTACCGTGGATACGATGAAAGTGAATTGTTTAGGAGCGATTTTCAATCGTTGTAACGTGAACACTTCATCGTTTTGTGCATTGTGTGCACCTTTTGTGTTCACAATCGGAGAGTGCGCTTCGCTGCCAAAAACCAATGCGCAAATAAGTGCGCTATTGTACGCAAGTGATAAAAGCGATTATGAGTTGAATATCTTTGAACCAGAACGGATTTGCTGGCAACTTCATTTTGTTGATGCAGTCAATGAAGAAGTGATCTCAAAACGGCAATTCGAACTCTGCCAGCAGGCAACGCTGTTCCTCGAGAAAACATTCCGTTCACCGTCGATCATACTCAACGAAATAGTCGATGGTTTGAAATATATGGGCAAAATTCAACCAGTTTTGCTGACCCTGCCCAAGACATCGCTCCTCTACAAGGACATCTCGAAGACGGTTGCAAAGTTTGCCCTCGAGCATGTCAGCATGTTCAATCCACCTGAATTGATCGCCCAGTTACGCGCCTATCAGTCGAAAGTAACCGTCAATGAGCGCGATGATCTCAGCGAACCAGCAACTTACGTAACTCGGTGAGTTCGTTGCACTCTTCCATTCAATAGAATCCATTTCTTCCCGTCATTCATAACACTAGTCGCTATGACGTGAACGCACCACCCTGAGACTGTTGAATTCTTGCCACATGAACCTCATTCTGCATAACTGCGCTTGAAGATTTGCTGCTGAAGCAATATACGAAGTGGCGAATCGGTTCCGTGCTCGATCTAAAAAGTATGCGGTCACATCACCGCATTGTTCGGCAGAAGATGGTGGTTATGCAAGCCGAAGCTCGAGCGAGGATATCGATGAAAAGAAATCAACTCCTGTGAGGTGAGCAATGCTTAGGGTGTTCCTCGAACTTTCGCAGACTATTCGTAAACTTTTCCGTAGATCACATTGATATTTTCATGCTTCATAACATCGCACTTCATACATGTGAACTTATAATGTGGGAAGAGAAGTCCTTCACTGAATTATCTGCTGATCGAAAGAGTATTTTTGACTCTAGCAATGAAATGGATATTTGAGGATATTCCACGATTACTGCTGTATTCGTATTCGTTTTCAGCCCAGCTTTCTCGTTTGGTAAAGAGACAGTGTCAGCGTCATCG
Organism: Anisakis pegreffii; assembly: GCA_035041965.1. Taxonomy (NCBI): domain Eukaryota; kingdom Metazoa; phylum Nematoda; class Chromadorea; order Rhabditida; family Anisakidae; genus Anisakis; species Anisakis pegreffii. The sequence continues at coordinate 59,112 of JAPYMA010000458.1, forward strand.
AAACCAATAAGCGACTGTGGTGACGAAATTGACCGTGAAATTGAGGTTCAAGCATTGGGCAGGATTCATACTCCAGACGTTCTCATTCATGAGGGGTTGGTGCATACAAGTTTGAAACTACGGCAAGTAAACAACAGTGGAGAAGGCTTCAAAAAAAAACCCCAAATTCACCCTTACAATTCAGAGCAACAAACTATTGTTTGCATATATTCATAAAAGTGAGGGCGAGTAGGTACTGAAAAATTCGTATACCCAGAAGTTCATCAATGATAACCTTTTTACAATTCAGGACATCTGAAGATTCCGGTGATGAATTGACAACCCGTCAGGAGCATGCAACGAGTTATGTGTTGAATGGTGATCGAAAAATTGCAATAGCATTCATAGATTTCAAGAAATTAGACGTCGTTATCTCAAAACCTCGATTGGATGTGCCACGACGTACACCTTCAACCTCTGATCTTGCATTAAAGAGGCGAAAGGTGTTCAATTTGCTAATGTATTCTAGTCTTCAACTGTGTTGAGATCGAGAACAATAACCTCATCCTTTTAGCCTAATGATATTTATTTCATTTCACTCTCACAAGCAGTTGCATACTTTTGCTGTGATACATCAAATTCGAACTGTGTGCATTTGTTATTGTATTGCTATCTCAAAAATGAATTTCTGATTCAGGTGAAAATGGCTTTATCGAATTTGGATTTGCGTTCCTTCGGTAGTGATTCGTCACTTGCCTCATTCGATGCTACCGAGAGTGGTACACCAATGCGAATGGTACTATCGCCTGCTAAACGATCTCTCATTCCTCGTTCATCATACCGCAGACCGCTAACAATCTCTTGAAATGGAATTCATCTACTAACTGCTTATGCCAGCACATTGAATTGTTTTTTTTTTGTACAGTTTCTTGAACTGTACAGTTTGTACAGTTTCTTTTGTCAACTTTCCTGAATGCTTTTGAATTTGTAGTCATCCAGAGCAGAACAATGAACGATCATCTCTGCCAAACCATTCTTTTGCTATATTTCACTTCAATTGTTACATATTTTCGACATCAATTTCAGCATTGAGAAGGCGCAAATGACTGCGCTCAACAATCATTAGAAATATTTCTGGCTGGAAAAATTCCTTTGATTCGATGTCACTGAGAGTGATACACCAATGCGAATGGTACTATTGCATGTTTTGAGTGGAGTTGAACGGGGTGAGTGAAGTGGGCGATTGTTGACGGCACTCATTAATTACTCATTTTAACGAGGACGGGTTTAACGTTGAATGCTCTATTTCTATTGCGGTCCATTTGTTGTTTAGACGCTCCTTGTCAGGTGCAGCTGTATTGCCCGTACTCTTCAAGGTTTGTTGAGAGAAACTCAACTATGTTTATGAACTGTTATTCCATTTTTTTGAAGAAACAGAATATTGTACCGTTGATTCATTAGAAGAATGTTTCCTTGCTGCTGATTATCAAATAATGCAGAACTTTAACTCAACTCACGAATTGCTTGGTTTTATCCGTTTTCAGAGGCTTCCTGCTTGGTTTCTCGCATGTGATAAAAACCGCTTTGCATGATTGCAATGCTTCTAAATGAAATCAGAGTGTATCTTTTGCACAGAGCTTGTTTTCCTTCTAAATTTGAACAGTGCGCTCATGTATCATTTAGAAGCAATCCTTTCTGTCATTGTAAATACTTGCTTCGAATATTCATTCCGTTCTTCCATTTATACCATCAGATTTCATTCGTCGAATGCCTTCTCGTTTCAATAACTCGCTTGACTCCCCACTATATTTGTTCAGCTTGGTAAGTTATATCCTCAGGTGTGCTTATTATCAGTAATCAGTTCATTCCTGTCTGATTGTGAGTTTATTACTCATTCCTGTAAATCGCTCGCTTCTAGTTGAAAGAGTAGTTTCATGTAACAGTTCTCGATTGTGTGCGCTTGGGTGTTCGGTTACAGGTATGTTCGACTAATAACGTCATATTTGTCGTAATAATGGAATATAATCTCTAACTTCGTGATACCTTTTCGATAACATATTTCAAGGCTGAATTAGTTGTTTGTTGTGAATTGCTTCAACTTCCAGCCGAACCACTCATTGCAAACACATTCTCTGTACAGTTATGAGAAATCGAAGATGGAACGCGCAACTCTTCTAAAAAACAAATGAAAATTTCTCCCCAAACGGTAGTTTCATTGTGAGATCGTTAATTTAATGGAAAAGGTGATTGTGAGACCGAATCAACCCATTCTATTGCATCTCATTTGCGTTCTGATCTATTGATCGCCAGCATAACCGTGTCATATCGGTCTATCAGTATGCACTTCGGAATGTATTCTCAGACACTTGCAGATTGGTTGCCTTCAGCATGCTTCGGTTTTCCTGAGGATTCCCTATGAGTTCTGGATTCAGTTCTTGACTGCTATCCTGATTTCGAGCAGCCTTCTTTCCTGTTAGGGTACTTAAATTAATTTATTTCACTTCTTTCTATCCATATGATTACCTTTGTTTGATCACTTATCGCAGCAGCACATCAATACACTCATGTTCTACGATACTTTTTGCAGCATCGTTTCTTCCTGACACTCCAATCAATAAGTCCCATACATCACCTGTCAATAAGGTATATGATTTGTCAGCAGTTAATACCGCATTTTCGAGAATTTCTGTTGGGTTTTACTGTACACTTTAGTTGGCGGAATACTGAACCATTAGAGGGAAGTCGTATTCCCTGTTTCAATCCCTGCCACTAAAGTGATCCAAATTTTTTCTGCTGCGTTGCATCTTTTTTTGCAAGGAACTTCGGCTTTCTTTAATAAACGTAACAAAACCCTTTGCAGATTTGTTCAAATTCTATCGCTTCCACATCTGTTTTATGTTTGTTCTGTTGCCTGTTTCTGTTCCGTCGAATCTCTCCCGTGTACATGATTTCCTTATGTGTCTCCTCTACGAAGCTCATACGCTTTTACGCTATAAAATTCCCAACTGCGGACAGTCGACGAACTTATTTCAAAACTCGGAACTTCATACGGCTGTTTCCTTGTCCAGTAAATTTCTGTGTTTGCTCTTCTCTCAAATCATTGTTCTTTAAATAAAAAACAATCAGGTTAAATATTGTATGAAAACTTTCGCACCTCAAGAACATCATTTCTTTGGTGTTCATGGACCACAAGATGCAGGAAAACTTTATATGCCATGAGATGATTTTCAGTCAGCGCCATGTGAACAATTCCAATGATCTTCTCCATTATGCATCTAAAAGTGTGCGATATTTGATTGACACTTCTATGCTCGTCAGTTCACTTACTTTCTTATGTTGGTTGTTCACAAATTTAATCATCCGGAGCATGACCATTTTATTCATCTTTCAGTGTGTTTTTCAATTGACTTGATAATTGCAATTCCTGAACTGTGCTGTGTGAAGTAATCGTTTGAAATTGTTGTTTGTGTCATCGCAGTTCATTATCGTGTAACAATAGCAACATTAGGAGAATGAATATTTGCAATGCAATTTCAGCATTTCATACCAACTACTTAATGTTATCTCGTGAATACCTACAGATGCTTGTGTTGATCTGTTGTTTGTTGTTTGATGGTTGTTGCTTTCATTGTTGTTGTTTTGTTGTTGTGTTGTTGTTGTTGTTGTCATTGTTGTTGTTACGATTTCTGTTTAATTTGATTACTGAACTCTTAATTGAACTGTTAATTAAGTTAATGCATGATGTTAATACCATGTGCCTTCTCGTTGCCAATCATTCTCAACTTTTCCACCAATACTAACTCATTTGTCTTAATCTCCAGATCCCCCTTATTCAATATTTTCGAAATGAATTTTTTCCCAATCGTTTTGATTGCCTGATTCCATCATATAATTCTCTCAACAACACCAGCCAGTTACCCATTGTCAGTGTCCATAGCACCACTGTGTACGAGTTCTGACCAGTAAGTTTCCAATTACTTGAAAGTGACGAGACTATCAATTGTTGCACTTCAAAAAGTGTCTCAAATGGACCGCAAAAGGGATGCAAATTATTAGCTAATCAATGGCTGAGATTGATGTCGATGTCGATTAATATGTGTTATTAATTTCATTAACTAATGCCAATCTTCTGTTCTCTTATTTCTGTACGTCAGTGTCAGTTGAGACAACGGGTCATCGACTGTAAATATCATATTTTTTAATTGTATTATTCTATAAATAAGCATTGTTTGTTGATCATTTTTCATGCAAGGAATACAATTTTAATCTGCATTCTCACGAGTAATCGCACCTTATCAGCGCGGACCACAATGCATTCTCACAATTTTGATCCTGAATACAAATTGAACATATGCAGTTTTGATGACAGTACGATCAAAATTTCTGTTCGTGCTCTACAGATCAGCCGTTCTGATGGGACCTCTATCAATTTCAAATAATGGAAGCATTAACGGAAATCCATTGATAATGATGAATTGCCATGAAACGTCATCAACATTTTCTAAATACATTTGAATTACATTTGCATTTGACGAAAATTTACATGATTAAAAATCAAAAAATCCTGTGGAGAGGAATAAGCAAACTTGACGGCATGTCTGGCGTTATTTTTCAAACTTTATGGAGTTATTTTCGCTTTGATTGGGTTTCTAAAGCGGTCAGATGATCTCGACCTGCCGCAGTGTTAGTAATTCTAGCAAGTCATCGAGTTGGTTTCAGTGAGCTCGGATTTTATTTCTTCATCATTTGCTTTAACTAAAATGTGTGCTAAATTCAATTTTGAGAGGGGAAATCGACCGTCATCGCAATATCGTGATTAAGAGAGGCTGAATATGTGCTTAGAGTGAAGAAATTTCTTCTAATCAAAAACACCCGTGATTACTGTAGTTCAGTTTTCTTTGGTCCTGATATCAGATTTGAACTCGTTCGTCTACAGTACAGTTATATCGCAGTAGAAGAGTTCTGAATTTCATGCTTCCTTCAGCCTCAACACTTCCCGACACCAAAGATGGCTTGTATGTCTATAGAATGGCGAGGAAGAAGATCACGAAAAAACGAAGAATACGACGGGTAGGTATTTGCTGTCGCATAATCGGCACTTGTTTTGGTAAATGACAACTCGTTTTGCAAGGCTGTACTGTCTCAAATAGTGCAGAATGGACCTTCCACACTACATCACTGATGTAAATGAGATCCTTAGGCAGTAACTATTCTAGCGAAATATTTCACAACGATGTCTGAAAGCGAGTGATTTTCGTCTTGTCACTGAATTCTATATCAATGGTTATGGTGCAGTTCCGGTGATTGCAGGCGATCCAAGGATATTGCCTAGTGAAGCTCAAGTATGTTGAGTTTTGATCATGATTTGCGATCAATTAGATAACGCTATACCATGTTGAATAAGAAGGAAACAAGACTGTGCTCAGTGCGCTACCATGGTTCTAGCTAAATGTCAACGCGATAAACCATGCTCTGTAGTTGCATACCTTTCGTAATTGCTCTTAAGCACTTTGTAATTTCAGCCCATCTGAATTGATTCGATTCGATTCGTTAGGATGGCACTAGAAAAAGAAAATGATTGCAGTTATTCGTAGCTAGAAAAGCAAAACTGATGCGGCCACGTGCGATTTGCATCTGTGATGGATCACAAGAGGAGAGGACGAATTTGCTCGAGAATATGCAACGGAAAGGATACATGAAACAACTAGAAGCCCTCAGAGAGTGCTATTTAGTGACGACAGATCCACGAGATGCCATAGCGCAGAATTACCAGCAGAATATCGTTACTCCAAAGCGAGAACGTCTCGAAACAAGGTTGAGTACTTACCCTGCTAATTCAGCTCACCCAAAGTGATCTACGTCGTTCAAAACCACCGCATATCCACTAGCAAACTGTTCTTCACATTGAAATTTCGAGCACTGAGAATGTGGACAATGCTGTCGTGAGTAAATATAAAATTAACTTGTACAGTCAGATCTATGAAAATAATTGGAAGACAAAACTGATAAGCCGTGTCTTGAAGTAGTCATACTAGATAGAAGCAACACTTTTCATGGAGAATCTTCTTAAACGAGAAATAGTCGAATGTTGATGACGATGTAAAATGATTCTGATGACTGCAGCTTGCAGAACTCATGATGTGATACCGAGATTTGCGAAATGGATGTCGCCGGTCACTTTTAATCTCGAGCTCGTTGATCGTTTTAGCGCAGCTATGTTTGGTTGGTCGTTTAATCGGTGTGATGATCACTTGAGTGATCGTATTTGTTCATTTTTTCATTTAGCAAATTCATTTACTCCACTTAAAATTGAGTCTTTTGGCTTACTGCAAATTCATTGGTTAGTATAAACGCAAAATTTTCACTGGTCAAACATTGTGTGTTCATTCGAAATAAATCAAGCTTCTGAACATACAACCTCAGGTCGTGTAATGTACGTAATACCGTTTTCGTTGGGTCCAATTGGTTCAAAGAACTCGCTCAACTGCATCCAAATAACCGATAGTGAATATGTGGCCATAATGACAAGTATTTGCGCACGGTGTGTTCGTTTGATCAGATTTTTGTTTGATGTAATGAAATAAAATTGTTGAGACTTAATGGAATGCTCAGTTACACGATAAAACCTTGTAATTGCATTGCAAATATATGATGAAGACATTATTGAAGGGTGTCCTCGTCGGTGTGGGATAGTATGGAAAACGGGAATTTCATCGGGTGTGTTCATTCAGTTGGTGTTCCTCGGCCCGTAAACCTCAGTAGCGCCACCACCAATGTTAGTTAATCTATCAATTGTGCAAACGCATCTGTGATCTGCTTATTTTGCTTCCAAGTATCGCTAAATTTTCACCTTTCCATCAGAGCTCAATTATTGATGAATAACTCAACATTTTGATTTCGAACAGTTCCTTAGGGGTAATATTTTCCTACATGTTGCAGATTTCTTCAGCTTTACATGAGTGCTGCATCATTGTTGAACACTTTCTAAACCAGTAATGTATTTGATCTTTAGTAGTTTTCGTTGGAACGTTTTAAGACTCGTTTTCCTTTCTCGTGCCATCATGATGTTTGATGGGAGTTAGCTTTGGCTAGCAGGCAATGTTTAATCCAGGTGCTCATGGACACGTATCAATAGTAAGAATTTCTTCGCGAGTCAATCGACAATTTTATATTTGTGAAGTAGTTTAGTGGCCATTTGCACCATACGCAAAATTTATGGCGATGGACGTTGAGAAGCGTGAAATTTGGTCAGTTGGTTGTGGTTGCGAAGATGCGATTCTCTGCAAAACAGAGGCTGCATTGCGAATGGCTTCTCTTGTCGGTAAACGAGAACGGTGGCTAGCCGAGCGTATGACCATAATTGCGATTACAGGTTGGTTCCACTTACCGGGACAGTTGAGCTTCCTAGTCTATGAAAATACATATATTCGCTGAAATCAGCGATTCTTGCAGAATAGCTTCCTCATCCAATCTTCACTTTCAGGTCTGCTGTATACATGGCATCGATCATTTAAGATAACATCAAGTCACCTTTTGGTCTTTGAACTCTTTAAACCTCAATTTCAAAACTCTCATTGCCCAGAGCTTCGACACTTTCCATGTTCCATTTCCCAAGAGCGTGAATAAAATCCTAACTTTTGTTTCCAGCTCCTGACAAATCTGAGCATTTCATTGGTTTGGCTGGTCCAGATGGTTCAGGGAAAACAACTCTCGCATTCATGCAACCAACTCTACCCGGTTGGCAGGTATTATCGTTCATAATCAGCGACTTCTGGAGAACTATTTCGATGAGTTGGTACCATTCCTAACGATCAGTAACATCCATTGGATTGTAGAGTTTAGTAATGATAACTGAGAGGGGTGGTTCTTATACGGGGTGGAATTACATATTTAGGGTAATTTGGAGGTGTCGAGAAATAATGGACGGGAACGGGAAATTAGTACCACTCTTCATTTTCCGATTTTCTGAGTATCATTAGCTCGTCCGGGCCTAACAGGGTTTTCATCCTTTTCCTTGCTTTTACAATCCCTCTCATAACTTTTACCACCAAAAATGTTCTCTTTCGCTAATTTCTCATTCATTTCTCTCAACAATTAAAATCAAATTCTCATTCTATCAAATACACTCTATAAGTGAATATTTGACTGTCGAACGCTGTTGAGCAGTAATATTCGATTGATGTATTGTTGAGTTCGGTTGTCAACACTCATCAACACATCCTGTAAATAGTGTATTCGAGCTGTGAAGTGAAATGAGACGAACTGAATGAGACGAACTCATCAGGAGAACGATATTCACATGCAACAGCTATGAGAGTGACTACAACACGTCTGAAAAGAATGAGAATCCATCTTAATTAGTTTGAAGTGAATTGTCGTAGACAATAGCTTTACCTGCAATCATAATCGACTGCAATAATGAGCAACACAACGGTCTACGACAATAGTTTCATTCACATCGCTGAGAAATTTCCTGACCGGTTTTCCGTTTATTCCTGAAGTTATACGTAGAAACAGTAAGTTCTCGTATATCAGAGGGGGGGTTGGTACTGACGGCCTACCAGATCATCAAAAGAAGTAATGAAGCACTCGAACGTGAGAACCAGTGACTTAGAGGAACATTCTCCCCAATTTCTGCGGATAACTAATTGTTTTTCATTACTTGAATCGGATAACTAACGAAAACAGATCGAGAAACTATAATATTGTTGAAGATCAAAGTGGTAGGAAAGGACGTGGCATGGCTGAAAATCGGAAAAGATGGTCGATTGTACGCGCTGAATCCTCTCAAGGGGTTCTATCAGCATGTGGAAGGATTCACGCCAGTGTCAGTTATCTTCAGTTGTTAAAGAATAGCAGAAACTTCACCAACACCCGCAAAATCACAGCTGTCTTTCAATAAGTCTATAGCATATCATCACTAATGAAGAAAATGACGAGGATATTTCTGAATTACTTCCTTCAAAAAAGCTTTATAGTATCGATTGAAGGCGTTTTTAATTCAGCAAGAATTCTGCTGGAAAAGACTTCCTAACCAAAGATACGATTTTCACGAATGTCGGATACACGTCAAATGGTCAACCGATTTGGAATTCATCCGATTCTGACCGCGTTCAAGGTGAAATGAGTTACGATTGGAATGGACAACCGTTGAATGATAACGCACAAAGGTTAGTTACTTGAATCAGCCCGAAACATTAAGTTGGATCGCCGCCGTTCATCTAACGAGCATTTCCAATAGATGATCAAAACTGAACCATCCATCGAAAGTTCCATTTGATCGTTCTGATCACCGTATGACTCGAGGATCCGTTCGCCCGTCCAAGTGCATGAGGCAAACAAATCATTTCATCACATACAAATAAATCATCCTCAGTGCCCATGTGCTTGTTCGAACCATTGAATATTTGCGAATTCAAACTCTAAATTCAAGCCGTATCAATGAGATATTTGTATTGTCAATAATTGCCACTAATCACTCGAAACTGACGACGTTCCATCTTGAAATTTCACATCACTTTCACCGCGTTGCTTCCAATGTATTCCTTTTCTAATTGATGAGAGTGTTGTGCTTCCAGCAATCTTCAGCATCCGCAAGCATCCGCTGCAGTTCGATGCAGTGACTGTCCGGCGATGCACTCGAAATGGGATTCAGACGAAGGAGTTCCACTGAGTGCGATTGTTTTTTGTACACGACGTCGAGCCGGTGTGCCACTTATTTTTGAATCTTTCGGCTGGCAACAAGCAGTGTTTCATGCGTCAACTCTACGTTTTGACTACAAATGCGATGGAAAAGGTCAGCTGTCAGCGAGCGTTAGTTTAACATTCATGTCAAATCCATGTGTTGCTAACGCTCCTCTCGGAATAACGCAATATTCACCTTTGTGCATATTATGAGGGCTTTCAAGAAATTTGAAACGATATGATTTTTCATTAGATGTTACTTAGTTTCTTGACATCGGAATGCTAACATTCATGTGCCCTTCATCTCCTAAAATCGCAGTTACTTTAAAAATTGCTTGTTAGACGCTATCTCACTTAGGGTATTCACTTGCAGGTGACGAAACAAGATTTGATCCAGTGGGCATGACTCGTTACATTGGTTATCCGCTGGGTGAATATATTCAACATTGGCTAAGTTTCGATAAAAACGCTAAAAAGGTGCCCATCTTCCCATCTGTCATTCAAACCCATCCAGTTACACTTTTGCATTCTTTCGATCCTGCAGCGCAGACAACTGCAAAGGTATGAATAGATTACATATTGTTCTTGAATCAAAACTATCACACCATTTCAGGATCCTTCATCCAGTCAACTACCGAAAGTTTTCTTCTTGAATCTGTTCAAAGAAAACGCCGAGAATAAATTTCTATGGCCTGGATTCGGTGAAAACATACGTATTCTGCAGTGGATTGTGCATCGCATCAGCAAACCCGCCGAGGACACTGCTACCAAAACATTCCTTGGCTATGTTCCTCGTTTGAACTCAATGAATCTCACCGTTAGTTGCCCGTAAAGCTTTCTTTCTTCATTGTCCGAAAAAACAGTCGAAACTATTTTTAGAAAAGATTCTAAAGTGCCCAATTTTCAGCCTACAAGTCACATTGTTTTTTCTATGTTTCATATTCGCACAACCCGATATGTCAATGATTTTTGGATTTATACGTATAGAAAAGTAGTCGTAGCTCATGAAAGCATGTCATGAGAATCGCAACAGTCATGATTTTCAGGGAATAAAAGTAGACTGGGATGATTTGATGGCAACGCCGAAACCGTTTTGGGTTAATGAACTGAGAATTGTTCGAAAAACTTTGGACGCAATCATTGGAAATTCTGACTTTCCCAAGGCGATCAGCGACGAATTTTTCGAATTTGGAAAACGTCTATCCTCGACTTGATGTGAAATCCTTGTTTGTTTTTTTGGATCGTTGTGATTCATTTATCGTTGCTTCATAGATATTATATTGAACTTCGTTGATGTTTTTTGACTGTCTCGCTGAATGACATTACGCTTCCCGCTGAAAATATATGTTGATATGGTTCATCGATATCAAAAAATTTGAATGGAACATAACAAAAAACATTCATCACACCATGATGAGTACATTCACATAGCGTGTAGTTGAAATAACTGGAATAAATGATAAACATTAATATTAAAATGGTAACACCGATGACGATAATAATAATCTCCATACGTGCATCAACTAAGTGCATCGTCTTCAAGATTGATGTAACATTTGGTTCGATTACCCAAATTTAGGGTAACATTCGGTTGGATTACACAATCAGATAAATGATATACCAAATCGAACCAAATGTTACGTAAATCTTGCGTAACCATACCATGTGTCACTTCAAACTTGGGTAATCGAATCAAATGTCACCTCTAACTTGGGTGATGCAGCTAAAATTTAAAGCTCAGATAAATGATATACTGTTAAAGATTAGGCCATATCTTTTGATCTAGGCATTATCCCTCGACCATGTATATAAAATTCTGGAAGCTGAGAATCTGTGCTATCCAACAGTGACAAAAAATGATATCCCCACTGATCAAATCTGAGCATATAGGCGGATAGAATGTAGTACTTATGACATCAAGCCAAACGTTACCTCGCGAAATTTTAGTCGCACACGCATGCGATCATTCCTCACGTGATAAATCAATCACAAGCATTCGAACTGATATGTCGCATGAGATACGTTAGTGATCTCTAACTGTGACTTTCAAGGCTGTCTGCACGAATATCTATGTTTTGTCAAGTTTATGAGTTCGTGTCTGCATAAGGTTGGAGGATTGTCCATGAGCTCAGTCCGATTTGCATCAAAATGAAGAACTTGCCATACAGAAGAATTCGCACATGAATGCAAATTACTTAACAATGTGACCAGCCTGATCGCTTCTAAAATGCATTTGTTGGTGAATGCAAGTGTGCTGTGGGCGGTTCAGTGATATTTTCCAGATACATCAGTTCGCCCACTTGCAATAGTTATGAATGCTGTGAAGGCTGAGACGTTTCATCGCGTGAATAGCAGTGAGGAATTCTTTCATTTATGCTTTTTTGATGATTGAATTAAGATGAGTGGATGAATCAATAACTGTAACCAGGATTTCACTAATTTTACATTGAAATAGTTGCTTTTTTGAGTCGAATCGAGAAATTCGCTGCGAAATCTTTCGATCAAATGATGATCAGTTTCAAATCGGCATTGTTGTATTCACCGGATATTGTTACTGTTGATGAAATAAATATCAATTCTGTGAATGTAGATTTTGATCAGAATGGGAAATATTTCACTGTACATTTGTAGAAGCTTCGCTAAAGAATCTGACAGGCTTGAAGGAAGCGAAAACAGAGGCGCAGAATGTAATTCCTCTTACACATTCCTTTGTATCCTTGCTAAACTCTTTTATCTAGCATGATGAGAACAGTGAAAATTGTTTGTTTTTACTAGTTTTCATGACCGAATTGCGAGCCCTGGTTCCGTCAAGCGGACTGGTTAGAATTAAGATCTCTCATAGCTGAATTAATGCAGTCGTGTGCCTTGCGCATATTTGAGATGATGTTCAAGCAGAGACGGTCAGAGTTTGTTTGGTTTGTCTGGTTCCGATTAGTTTCGGATCTCCACACCTTTGCTAACGTGGCTCATACAGCAACATCATGCATTCCTGATGCAAGTTTCATGAGTGATTTTTAGCTTCGTTGCCATTGACGCTCTAAACATTCACATCAATCGAACAATTCATACTTCTAGGATCAGAGTGCTGCAGCCATATCGCAGTGTCACCAAAATTCAACTGAATATCGAATAATCACGAAATTTTACATTCGTGGTTTCGGCGGGGTCCCACTAATTAAGGGAGATCCAAAAATTATACCCATCAAAGCTCAGGTACCAATCATCTCTCGTTTTCATGTCGGAGCATCTGCTGAAAATTGCCGTTGCTAAGCTGCGTACATTGCAGAAGTTTATCGCTGAGAAAGCACGGTTGTTGAGGCCAAGGGCGATCTACATATGCGATGGTGGAGAAATGGAACGGGAAGACTTGATCAGGGAACTGAAACAAATCGGTGTGGCTAAAGAGTTGAAAGCACACAACAACTGTTGCTTGATAACTACCGATCAACGAGATGCACACTCGATGCCAATCGATCCGTTTATTGCGTCAGATTGCATTACTTCCACTGAAACAAAGTAAGCCTAGATTACTTTGGTCGCCATCTACGAAATCTTCACGAATATCACCATAGCAGCAATTCTACTAAATGGTTAGACAACGAACATAAAATTGATCCAGCCCAGTAGACACTTTTGACAATTCCGAAAACGTATTCGAGCTTCTGCAAAATAAGTCGAGTCACAGTTGTCAAAACATTCGGTTGCGATTTTTGAGATTCTCATATGGCCGATCGGTGTTTGCGAAATGGATATCTCCATTTGAAATGGGTGTGGAATTGGATGAGCGCTTTCCATGTGCAATGGCCGGTATGTTTGCTCGACGATACTCATCAACAAATCTCGTTAAATCATCGTATTTTGCTGCTTATTTGCAGAGAATTTTAAGGATTCCCATCCTGTTCGCTCCTCTGCTACAGCTGATATTCATTGAAATGGTTGAAAGGGCTCACATAAGTGCACGATTTGATCAGAACGTTTGAGAAATTGAAGCGTTCACAACGAAACTATCAACTGTTTGATGTTGTCGGAAATTGAATTTGCAGGTCGAGTCATGTATGTGTTGCCATTCTCGTTGGGTCCAATCGGTGGACGCTTCTCTGCTAACGCTATTCAGCTAACCGACAGCCCCTACGTAGCATTGATAACAGTCACTTGTGCAAGGTGAATATTTTCAACATACTCTTCTCAGTGCAAGCTGGAAATACATTATGTCTCATTCGTAAACTGCAATCTAAGACTGTTGCTGGCATTCCTTTCATACGTATGAATTGCGCTAATCATCAAAAGTTTTCAGAGTATCACCTGCTGTATGGGATTGTATACATGACAAACGATTTGTTCGTTGTGTTCATTCTGTAGGTGTTCAACGGCCCATCATCTACAAACTCGAAAATAACGTTTGTTTCTTTCCTAATAAGTCTGACATCTTTCCATGACACTGTTCTAGATTCGAGAATTGACGAAGAGGTGGTGTGAATTTACATTGAATACCAGTTATGAGGACTACAGATGTCGAAACTAAGCCCTCTTGATTATCTCTTGAATGAGATCTAACTTTGTCAAAGATTTTGGACCGACGCAGAATCGAACTCACGCCTTCTGAACAGATCGGATCCTCAAAGCCCAGCGTTACACCAGTACACAATCGGCCCATTGCTCAACGATTTCTATTTGATTTAAGTACAATCTTCTTTGTATGCTGGCTTTTCGCGCTAGTCGCGACAACAGATGACACTATTAGATCTGTTAAACAACATGTCTCAAAATTCTCATACACATTTTTTTGTTGGAATTCGCATTCAAACTGAACTTATTTTTAGTGGCCATGCGTGCCTGAACTAGCTTTGTTGGCGATGTCGGCGAAAACGCCAGAGGAACGTGAAGTTTGGTCGTATGGAACGGGCAATGAAAGTGCCATATCTTGCTTGAGCGAGATATCGTTGAGACTTGCATCAATGGTTGCCAGGGATGAGGGGTGGCTAGCGGAACATATGGCTGTCATTGCAGTCACAGGTATTTCTCACTTCCCAGTACTTGCATAACTTCAAATTTGCTATCCATCTGTTTTTGACGTTAAATGAATCAATGCATTCTACGTGAAGAGGTCAGTCATTATCCATTAAACGTTGTGCATTATCCATTATGAACGCTGTGCATTTGCTCTTTGAGATTCCAGTTCTACAGTAGTAATTTCAGCAAGTCTTACGAGTATTCAGATTCCATTTTCCAATAGTTCAGAGCTTTCGATGATACAGTTATTATAGGTGAAAAGTAATGACCGTATGCTTCGGAATCATTCATAATCGAGTAAAGTATAACCTGCTGCACACAGAATTTGGAGCTTGACACTTTTACATAACACAAATGAATTTTCAATTGATTTTCCAACCAATTTCAATGCAATGTGAAGAAAAAACGTTATATGCAAAAACATCAAAGTTCATCAAGTGAATATGCTCATCTCAGATTGATCTCAGTGGCAAAGATTTTGCCAAATAATAAGATCGAACATTGGAACACAACAAATAAAGATGAGCGTTAACAAGCTCACATGGTAGTTTGTGAAAATAATGGCATCAGTGGAGTTGAATGACATATATACAGCAATGATAATAATAATAATAATCATAATCATAATAATAATAATAATAATAATAATAATAATAATAATAATAGCGATTTGCATTGAGAACAATAAAAACATTCTTAGAATGGTAGTATTCAGGAAAGTAATAATAATAATGTTAGTCGGCAACTCTGGCTGCATGCAAATTACGGTCATCCATCGCAATCATTTACGTTTTGGTTACTTTTAATTACATATCGTCTCCTTTCCATGGTCTCTTCTGCACTACAGAAGGCTTTGAGTGATTTCAGATGATTCGAATTAGCAGTGCATTCCAGGAACTTTCTCATTCCGGCCGCCTCATGAAGCAATCCTTTCTTAAATATCAAGCGGCCGGTATGATGGCCACGGAACCCCCTCATAGCCCTCCCGTCGATCATCATCATCCGCCTGCAGTTCCTCGTCGCATTCGTAATCCTCATCGAGGTCGTCACCTAGAAGATCGAGAACGTTTGAATAACGTTCATCATTCAATTTAGTACGCATGAAAAATGAAGATCTCATTTCCGCTCTCCGCTGTTGTTATGAGATGCAGCGTTAGGAAATGATTGGAATTGGCTGGAAAACACGATGAATCGAATGGACAAGCACTCACTCTGAGTGGGAGAGTGCCTGCCTGTGCAAGGACAGCATTTATGAGGGTCTCAGATGAATGTCATCTGAACGATAATGATAATTCGTAAAGAAAAATCGCTAGGAATTTGTGGTTATCGAGAAAAAACTGGATGATGGTACGCGTTCTAAGAGAGCGAACCACCAGAGCAGATCAGAAATCATATAAATGAAAAGAATTGATTGTTCATCACATATAATTGTATGAATGCTAAAAACAAACGATAGCAACAAAACCACCAACAAAGTTCTGGATCGTCACATTCCGTCTTGCAGCAAATCCAGCAGAACTGGGTGTCACACATCGAACAACACATATTTCGGCATCCCGTAAACCTCTAGAATTTCGATGAAAATTTGCACCGAATTGCAAGTGTTACGTTATGCGACGACCATAATCGATCTTACGTTATGCGGGACAAAATCGAATTCCAATGGCTAATATGAGATAACGAGAGATTTTTGAGCATCAGTCTTCAATAAGAGGGCTAAGCCGAATAACGAAAATAGTGCATTTTCAAAAAACAAACAAAAACAACAGTGTGAAAGAGGATATCACCCACATCTTGCCCACTATTCTGTTCCATAGTAAACTGAACTGATGCGCAAATAGCACCGTCCAATAAAATGTTCGATAAGTAGTCACAGAACTGAACGACACTAAATTATAACGTTAAAAAATTGAACGATAACGATTTCTCACATGAACATTCACATGACACGTTGGACACTGCTTGCAGTTTCCGTCAATCCACTCGTCACACTTCAACTTTGCAATGTACTTGGCCAAATTTCTTTCTCCTCCAAAAGCCTCCAATACTCCATTCTTATCAACTGATTCGACGTTTCCGTATTTTGTCAATAGCTTTCTCCGCTGTTCTAGAAATACGCAAGGAAACACATGTGAACTTGTTAGCAACAGATAAGCCGTGTATACATTAATTTATTTGAAATCATCCTACCAAATGATCATTTTCAAGTTTTCATTGTACAGCTGTAAACCTAATACGATAAATTTCACTCAGAATTTAACTGATTAGGTCCGAAGCTATAAAGCAGCCTATTAAGCTACTACTAAACTATCAGCATAGAGAGGCTGTTAACAAAATGATGATCTATATGTTACCTGAGTCAATTTCGCAAGGTTGTGTACCATGATAAGCATTTCTACACTCCATGCAAAATACATATTTGCAATAAGTGCATTCAGCGAAATTTGGTGTACTGAAATAAATCTTTAAGTCAGACTTCGACAGTGAGGCACTTCATAACAACAGAAAAAAATAGTTTCCTTTTGATCATCCATCTATTAAGCACTGTTCGAAATTCGACATACACTGAAGCGTAAGTGAACTGGCCACAATGGCATCATAATTTAACTATTATTATTATGAAAACACGCTTGCTTCAAGGTCAATCAAGTTGAATCGTTTCTGACAGAAAGTTATCGAAACGAACGAACATAAACATATATATGCTCACTGTGATGAGCAATTGAGCTTTTGTTGCTCATCGAAAAAATAACACGCTCCACACGTTTCTACTGGACATTCCACAATGCCTTTTAGCGATGCCAAATTTTCGGTGAACTTTTTGCGTTCACATAAACTCAGCTCATCGGCCGACAGTATTGCCTTGAGTTGTTGGTCAGTGGCCGAGCTTGTACATGCAGTGTGCAAACACTGGAATCGCTTGACTAGTTTGCATTCTCGTGCAATCATCTTGAAATAGGTGGTGACGCAGTGCAAACAAAATGAGTGCAAACACGGCTTGAACTGCATCATAGATTCAGCGTCGCATTTCGATTCCAAACAAACCTGCAGATGGTAAAAATATGTTGCGCTATCTAATGTGGTGACCGACCCTATGAATACTTGCACTGAAACTGTTTTCATTCCAAACCAATCTGTTAGTCTTATCGTTTTGCCCACCGTCGTCATAATTCCATCGTCATAATCTATGATATGGATTGATGCAGCAGCTCTGATTGAATGAAAGCATGTCTCACCTTCATTAACTTAATTTCCATTTGAAGGTGCAAAAAGTTGCTTTGATCCAGAATTTTTTACTTGAGGTTTACTAATTGTAGCAGCGTTCGCTAGTTAAGAAACTTTGCATTTGGATAAAATTAGAGAAACTCACCGGACATTCGATCACATTGTTGTTTTCGGTAGAGCATCCAGACGGTGACTTATCCGTGATTGCTATTAGGTGCAGACTTGAAGTCTAGTAAAACTAATTCGAACGCTTTCGATGATACGAATGTTAATGATACACTGAATAAAAGGGCACTGAATTTTTCGATGGAAAGCAGCGATGACTGCGGATGGCGCAAACAACTTTCTCGATTGTGATCAGACACCAACACTGATTTTCGTGATAACATCTGCGAAATTTTGTGGCGTCATTCTTTTTCGTTTGAGTGTATTGACAACGAAGTTCTTTTTTTTTAATGACGATTACTAACGATTAGAGTGCAAAATCACTATTGCAACCCCTTGCACCATATTGCACAATGCTTTGCAATAGTGCTTTCATCACTTACCATAAATTTTTTCCTTAATGTCTAACAACTTTTTATCTATTGATCATACGCACCAACACAACACGTTCGTTTGTGTTTCGGTTGTTTTTTTTTAACAAGAAGCATGCATGCACTCACTCATCGCATATGATTCATTCTTGCATGAATAATTCGTTTGGTTTCAGCTCCCGACCAAAAGGAATACTTTTTTGGTGTGGCAGGCCCATGTGCAAGTGGTAAGACCGGATTGAGTTTTCTCAAGCCCACATTACCTGGCTGGAAGGTAAGCGAACACCTCAACAACGAACAAGTGAATTCCTACAAAACAAAACAAACATATTCTATGAGTAGCAATTGCTTGTTATTCACAATGCGTCATTGCAATTCATCAGTCGAACTGATGCGAACACGACCAATTCATCGCAACGCGAAATATTGCTATGATTCATTCTCAATTTATGTAGCTTTTGTCACTAAAGCGAAGCTTCGCAACTATCAGCAAAGTTATTCCTACCGCAATATGGATGTCTGGAAAAGTTCTAAACCAGGACTCCTCAACCACGGCTGCTCGCATCCCTTGCAAATGCGAGATAATATTCCAAGCGGTCTGAGAAAACATTCCACTTCTTATATATTCAAGTAGGCGAGGACGGATTTCAACGCATATATGTGTATGAAGAAAAACCAGGGTGAACTTTAACGTGTGTTTTTTTGAAAAGGCTCGAATGTACTCTAACGCACTAAGGGTATACACTGGAACCTGCTAGCTAAGGACATACACTACTAATGTGCACTGCAGACACTCGGTGTAATGAATGAAAGATTTGAGTGGATATTGTGAGGAGTGCGAGTACATTCTAAATATTGTTGTGCGGGTGCGAGGATATTCTAAAATTTTTTTAAAGGTGCGGGCGACAAAGAAAGGTTAAAACCACTGGTCTCAACGATGATTAACGGCGTTTAACTAACTGCGTTCAAAAACAAATCAATTTTTTTTTGTCTATCCATTTATGACTCATCAGAGATATTGTATACTTGTAATGAGTAATGTTAGCATTCAAGGTACACGTGATCGGAGATCAAGTTGCATGGATTCAAGTTGGTGCAGACGGCCGGTTGTATGCTTCTAATCCACAAAATGGATTCTTTTCGCATGTTATCGGTTTTGATACAACGTCAGTTTGTCATGAAAATTGCACATGAATTTATGTGCCGTTTCTATAATTTTCATATCCATTAATCAGGATTTGCGCCGCAATTTTCCAACTGAATTCGCTGCATATCATTCAGGAACGGCGCTCCAGCGAAAGAATTTTTCTCGAAGGATGCAATTTTTACGAACGTTGGTTATACACTGAAGGGTGAGGCGTGCTGGGGATCTCTGCACCAACAGTGTGCATCAAACGAACCAATCTACGATTGGCTCGGTAATGAATGGAGCAACAAATCGGGACGGTTGGTTAACCGTGGCTAGTTCATGAGAGTAGAGCGTAGTTGATGACATCGCTGTGCAGGAACGCATGACGGACGCATTTACTTTTGTGTGAATTCATGAACATTTAGATGAGCAATGAAACTGCGCCATCTTTGGAATGATTTTACGGCCAATTTCGCATCAGAAGTGCGCAGTTTAGCTGGTGAGAAATGGCTGGAATGTAACAAATCTTAATTAATCTTATGCAATTCGGAAACTTGTCGAAGATGGTGATAGTAGCTGATCACTGGAGGAAATGACGAATTACGTTTGAAAAGCGTGATCACTGAGGAAGAGCAATTATCTCACAGATTGTCACTTCGATAATGAATGTTCATCGAAAGCAGAGAGATTTTTTAGATCAATTGAACATCCTCAAGCATCCGTTGCAATGCGCTATGAGAATTGCGAGATGAAAATGCATCCGCAATGGAGTTCGAGTAAAGGAGTACCGCTGGATGCAATCATTTTTTGCACACGTCGAAGTTGTGGCATACCACTCATTTTCGAGGCATTCACATGGCAACATGGCGTCTTTCACGCATCAATTCTACGCACTGAAGCACTCGATGTAGCGCATGCTGAGACATGTACGTTCAGCATTTTGCACTCATAAAATCAGCGTTTTTCATGAGATTTTCCAACGGTTTTGCAATTTCAAGTTTTCTTCCCTATTCAGCAGATGATTACTGACAAATAGAACATAGCGATGAAAGCAATAGTAGTCAATGATGAGCTTATGGAGATAACATAAATGATCATGGTTTTCGTTGGATGGTGTTCTCGAGTAAAAGCTAGTAGTACTTCATTTCCAAAAAAACAATGCTAAATCCTACTTTAAAAGGCAATCTTTTCTGTAAGTTCCACACTCTTTTCCGTCACTTATTTTCTTGCTGCTTACGGTAGGTGAAGAACCCACATTCGATCCGATGGGAATGGCACGATTTCTTGGCTATTCATTAATCGACTACCTCAAGCATTGGCTTAGCTTCGACAGACCAAATATCAAGGTTTGCTCAGCACTTGTCCTTGATGGTTTTTGATCAACTGCCATTCAGTTATTCAACTCATCAATGTTGACACAAAAAATGCTATGTCTTCTCCGAGTTTATGTGGATTTGATAGACAGCGAAAATTCCGAAGTTGTTGTCCTGTGACTTACGAAAAATCAGCTGAAATCGCAACCTGGATTAATTGATTAGACATCCCATTCTATTCATTTGAGGAGAGTTTTTGTTTCAGCTTCCGAAAATTTTCTTCATGAACTTATTCCTGAAGCGATCCGATAACACTTATGAATGGCCTGGGTATGGTGATAATATTCGCATTTTTGATTGGATCATTCGAAGGCTATTAGCTGATGAGAAGAACACCGCAGTCATTACACCGATTGGTCTTATTCCCCAGGAAGCTGCCATGCAACTGGAGGTGATTTGTTGTTTTCTTGCACCAAACTTATTTTGTGGTTGGATTTGCATAAGGATATATGATGGATAGGAAGATTGTGTGAGCTGAATATCTGATGACAACGGTGTGAAAAAAATTTGTTGATCATTGAATATGAGATTATCTAGGCGAAACGATCGACTGAGCGTAGATTTTTCAAAGAGTTTAATGTCGCACCATTCCAGTGACTCCTCGAAAAAAACCTAAAATGTTCGCAACAAATGTGGTCCAATCTGATTGATTTGAATATGCGACGACCAAGAGTTGCATCCGTTGTTGCTTCGTTGTTATTGCATGCAAACAAATATGTATACAGAGGTATTTACTCAAGTCAGCAGAATTGATTTCACTCACTTAATGAGACCTCAAGACGGATTATTTGTTTACAGGGTTTGAACGTTAAATGGAACGTGCTAACGGAAATATCGAAAGTGTTTTGGCAAAATGAGCTGAATACTGCGCGTAGAATCTACGAGCATGCTATGGGTGCGTCGAATATTCCGAAGGGGATCGATGAAGAATTTTCTGAAGCCATGAAGCGACTGTCGAAAGTTGCCTAGTTACATATCATCTCATGTGAAACGATGCTTTTATTTGGGCGTTATTGATCGTTTAGATGTCAATTATTCTTCTGCTGACCACATTCCTCGCAGATTGTTTCGTTTTTGTGATCGTTTCACAGGTTTTATGCGGCCATTCCAAAGTGGTTAGCTTAATGTGGTGTAAAGAGATTAGCGAATGTGTGCTTTTGAGTGATATTTTCGAGGGCTCAACACCATATGACACAAATCATTATGGGCCTTGTTGATAGGGCTTAGCTGCACAATTAATCTCGTTTTATCACCCAATTGCCATTTATTTTATTCCATCATTGCGTGTGTGTGTGAGTGTGTGTGTGCGTGTGTGAGTGTGCATTACTGCTAGCGCTGTTCGAAACTTTTTTGCATTAGCACCAAATGCAAATCGGTCAGTAGACACGAAGGAAAAACACTCAACATACAAACGTCAGCATGAAGCATTTAAGCAAAAAATCCTTCGTCTGACTGGATAATCATCTTAGTCGTCGAGACTTTTGCATTCGCGTGGAAATTTTTATAATTCATAGTCATTCCATCAGAGTATCAACGATTTTTTCTTTTTCTGAGAAGTTTTTTGCTGTTCGTTTCGATATCGTATAATGAGTTTCTTGCTTCTTTTTTTTTTCAAATGCGAATCAGTTAAAACGAATGAGAAAAGTCGCCAGTTAATTGCCATCATTGAATCTAATTTTAACACAAATAGTTGAGTTTAGTCTTAAGGTGTTGAGATGGGAATGTTGCAATTAATTGCCATTATTGAGTCTAATTTTAGCATAGATAGTTCAGTTTAATCTTAAGGTATTGAGATGGGAATATTGCAGTTCTCGCCTAGACAGAGTGATACGCCTATTCAAAGCGTTATGCTTGAGAATTTTTGGAATGCTTATTGGTGAATTAAATGATAAGTTGTCAACAAAATCTTGTGATGTAATTAAATGCGATTTCTGTTGTTCTGTGAAGTCAAGCGCTTGTTAAGCATTGACGCTGAAGTGATCGGCAGTGGGTGGCTGGCCGTGTTAATTGCCATTTTTGAGTCGGCATTTCGCGGGCAATTGATTTGAGTTAATGACTGTTCGGCTGATTAATTACATCTTGTTTGGCTTCTGAATGCTGTCGTATTTTGGTTGCCAATTTTCTTTTTATGAACAAACAGGAACGCACCGTTCTCCTTTGTGCTCTTTCGATCTATTCTTCTCAGTCATTCAAGATTTCGACCTATTCTTCTTAGTCATTCAACATCAATTCCTGTCTTCGATAAACAATTTTAAATATGGTTGTCAGGTAATATGGAATGCTTGCCTAGTCCACCGCTTTTGTTTACTCTGAAACTTGTGAATTTATTTTTAAGCTTTTACGATGAAAATATTTCAACTGTGCTCAGCAAATACGTTTGGAGAGTGCGTATTTTTGTGATTGTTTGATGCATTGCATTTGTTAGATATAAGTTGATTCGGTTGAAGAAATTAAAACGTTTAATCCGGTTCGCTGTATTCATTAGCACTGACAATGAGATTCACTGAATTAATCTGCATATCATCGAATGTGGAAAGTTGCCGCTGTCTGATGAATCGAAAGTACTGTCCTCAGTTGTGTTGTGCGTTTGAACCTCAGTTCTATTTGAGGGTTGTGTAATTATCAAGCGATTGGCACAGCAATCATAAATGCGCGCAATTTTTTACTGTTTTCTCCAGCTTGTTTCGAATTGATCACATTTTCAACGAACCATGCTGATCTGATCGCATTGACGTGTTACCTAGAGCATTTGAAAATTGATAGTGAGGATGGTGATCGTAAAATAAAACGTTGCGACCAACGCAGCTAAAATTGAAAATCACATCGTTTTGATTTGGTTGAAATGCTTGAAGTGCACTTGATTCATTGTTTCATATGAATTTGTTTGTAGAGTTTCTTCACTTAACAAACGAAAAACACCATTCACTATACAACTACAACTGAATTGACAAAAACAAGTGAGGTTTGGAGTGCTAATGAGAGAGTATGGCGTGACTAACCGATGAAGAGAAGAAAGACTTTGTGATCAGTGGTGCGAGATGGGCTCAGTGATTAGTTCCATTTGCGTAATAGTGAAAGCATTCTCCATGTGCGATCCTTTATGATGAGAATAACAAGCAATTTAGGCAGTAGCTGATAATTATCGTACTCGACTGGATTCCTTGAATCAACCATCTGAGAATGAATGAATGCATGTGTTGAAGATAGAACGGCGATTGAATGCCACCTTATTGTTAGCAACCACTCAAAGAATGTTATTCTCAATGGAGAATGACTTTTGCCACGGAGAAAGCGCAGTTCATGCATCCCTGAATTGGTTCCTACTGCGATAATTCCGCTTGATTGCTCATTTTGGAACAGATGAAATGAATCAACGGATCCGACCGATCCATAAAATGAACTCTTTGCGTTTATGGTGTTTACGGTCATCGCCAATGTAGAATGAAAAATAACTGCACAGCGTCTAGAAGAACTCTGAAAACTGCATCCGTAAGTGATGCCCCAAGTAATTCAGCAAAAAACATCAGGCGTATTGCACCATTTATCTAGCATTGTCAGGGAACATTATATCCTCATCAATCTCGGATAATGATGGCAATGAAGTGCTCACAACAGCGCATATGTACACGTCTAATAGATAGTACTTAGCGGTGAAGTCATGCGTATCTTCTTCTTGAATTCATCTCAAAAACGAAACATTTCTTCTGATTCAATTTCGGTGTCAAATCCAAATACTGAACATCATCGTCACTTTGCGTATTCGAACATGTTCGTCCGAAAATTACCTATTTAATCAGCTTAACAAGTAACATTCGCCGTACAATGAGTGTTGACACGAAATCAATAATGCCACTAAAATCAACTCGGTTGTTTACAACTGATTTTGCAGTGTAGTTGTGAAATGGCTTCATCGTTTCGATTCAGGAATCCCTGAATAAAATTGATGCGAGATGAGGAGAAACTGAATTTCGTTTCAAAAAGATAGATGACGATGTCAAGCGGTTGAAGTAACAAACTATGATCACCGTTCTGAGAACATGGGAAAGTATTTGTCATGCTGGCGTTGTCTTTAAGTTATGCTCGGATACACATTCGAAATCCTTCGATTGTTGTCTCACAAGAGTTTCTCTATTCAATGATGTATTTCCTTCCTTCTTTTTGATGTCAGCATTTCTATTAATTTCTTGACAGCTTTCTTGCGTCAACGGCGAACTCAGTTCGTCAGGAGTGACAATTTCTTGCTATTAGTTCCGACAATTGCTAATCTAATATTATTGAATGCATGAGCAAGTGTGCTTGGTACGAATATTCCCATTGGCAATTCAAAATGCATTTGCCTCAGATGAACCAATGAATGGAAGGTTTTATGAGTTGTCTTTTGTTACTGGTAAGGTTCGATATCTTGACATTCGAATTGTTTGATCGATGGCGCACAGATTTTCAATCTCGACACATTCTCGATTAATGAAAAGTTTTTCGATTCTCACGGGAATTATATCAGTATGCGGATGGATTTTCGTTGTTCACCATTCAATCCTCATGCAATAATCAATTATGTGATGTAAAAAAGAAAGCCACATACCCGAGCGTCATTCCAAAATCGAATGTGTCAGAGATTCTTTGAGATAGTTTACGATGCACTCATCTCACGACTGATTTCACTCTGAAATATTCGGAAAAAAAAGGCCGAAAGTGTATTGATGAGGTATTGGAGGTGCTAGAGATAACATTTTAGCAAATATCAGTGCTTGTTCAGATGTTCTTGTGGTGTAAATATCATTACTTATATTATTTAAGCAATGCGGAGGCATTGAAATTTATGAGTCGACAAAATTTAGACTGCACTCTATCAACTTACTAGGAAGGTTGTAAGTAATGCTATAGCTTTCCGGTTGGAACGCATTCGCGCGTATCATGATATTTGCCATAGCTGAATAGAGTAGATATGTACCTCGAGTGATACCTTCTGAGCCGTGCTGCTCGAACCATTACGTTCAGGCATTCCCGTCTGCTTCATTCAACATCAAACACTCACTGGATGCTGAAAATGAAAAATCAGAAATTCATTAACCTCTAACGCAACTGGTCAGGCAACTGGAATACGCTAATGAATAAACGAGCAAATTTAAGATTTTATTTTTGATGTATATATCATGAATTTCTACCGGATTTATGATGAATTTTCGATGCTTTTTGTGTGCTATGCCCTGAATGGAATATTGCAATGTTGAAAACTCACCAGGAAGCACGTGTATTCATGAAGAACCGTGGGTATGTTTCAGATTAATTATGCGTTGCTGTTGTTGTTATTGTTGCTTGGAAAATTTATAATTACATTTTGAAGCTAATGAATTTCATTATGAAGTTGAGACGGCGATAATGAACACATCCCCGCTCATTGTGTAAGGGCGACGAAGCAGCATTCGTACAAATTTGAAAATTCTTTTGCATTTTCTTCATCAGTTTGTTTGGAAACGTATGAATGTGAAACAAATGAATCTTTGAATTCATCGTTTCTTGCAACCGTTCATGTCACATCGGAGATTGATAAATTTGTTAGCGTTTAAGGAGTTAGGAAATGATTTAGGTGTTGGTTGTTTTTTTGTGAGCAATAATAAATTATTCCCGCTGAGCTGAATAATTTGTTACTCTGTTCATCGATCAATCTTGTACACAACACCAACTCCAGATTGCTGACAATTATTCATGAACCCCTCCGGGAATGATGTTCTGCCTCAAGCCAATCGCATTTGGAAGCTTTAGCAAATTACTTATTTTTGTTTCATTCAATCTGTGGAGGAATTAATTGTCCTACTTAATCTACTCTCGTTAAATCCCACAACCGAATGCTTAGCTGATGCAAAATCTCAATATTTTTGCGATGTTATTCGTCATTGAATTATTGGCATCGTTAAAGTGGCAGAGAAATGAATTTTTCATGTCAGTGTTTACTTCGCCCCCCAATTCTCTGAACCGAGGAACGCTTTTTGAGCAGTTTTGAAGTTGTGTTTGAACCAATTGCTCCGCTTAAGACTGTACTGATTTGGCTAGACGTTTCAAAAAATGATACGCACTATTCATGAAGTTATTGTGATGGGATGTTTAGCTCATGAGCAATGAGAAAGTATCAGTGCGCGATCGCTTCATTTATTGATTGATGAATGGGAAATTGATAGAAATTTGCTAATTCTCATCGCTGTTTCGATGTGAACGTGATAGAAGGCAAACAGCAGTTAAGGTAGAAGATTCGTTCGCATATTGATTCCACGATCACATGAGATTGATGTTTTTTTTTTTATCGTTTGCGTTATTTTCGGTTGCAAGGGCATCCGTTTGAAGTGAGTGCGATGAAGGACGACTGCTTGAGGGTAACTTGAGATGAAACATAAATAATTTATAATGTTTCCAAAACTGCAATTTATCATTGTAATTGCTCCACAGCGATGAAGATGATTACCGAGCCGAGACAAACAACACACGCAAGAATGTGCACCCACTGGAGCACGCAACTGATGAATTTGATTGCTGTCATATCAAAGCATCTGCACTCAACCTATTCACTTGTGCGGGCATTTTAATAATTCCATAGTTTTTCGGCTATTCATGCATTTACTTCGTTGATGATATGTTCATTTCGTGCAGAATTTCTTCGGTCCTTTTAATAAATTATTTCTAACTGCTCACATCGAAGAGGCTTTGTGCAACTTATTTTTCGCTGTAAGCCGTCATTATTTGCGACAAAAATTGAACGTCCCAAGAAATTTAGCGGATATTGTGTCTGGGATAATTGCTTGACTTCATTCATTTCCTTGTCTCGTTCTTCTGAAGGCCAGAAATGTAATATGGGTTTGTTTGGAAAGTGGGTTCCGTGTTTGAAAAAATATTCAATTATAGCAACCTTTAGCGACCACAATCCTGATACAAAATTGCTCTTTTCTGATAATGAGAAATGTATCCTCCTTGTCAGGACGGATGTATAGCTGTATTTAGTATGTTTAATTAGCTGAGTAGACATCGACATTCATTAGACTCCTGCTTCATATCCTTTTTATGATACATACCTCAACATTGTATTCTGCCACGCGCTCATTTCTAACGAACGATTTTGTTGTCCCTCATGACTTTGCTGTTCGTTGATTGTCGGCTGGAAATCATCAGTGGATAAGAACATCAGTATTTTTATTCCATATCAGTCGTAGATAGTCAAGAGACGAAGCTGGATTGCATTCACAAATTCAGTCGCTTTATGATATCCCAAGAATAAAAATGAAGATTTGATTTCATCAAGAATAAAATTTTTATTCATTATTCATTAGTCGGATGAAGAACGAAGGACATCAGCGTTTGATCCTGCGCATTAGTCCATTACATCAACCGCAGCTGAACGAAAGGCAACGCTGGATTCTATGAACAAATTCATTCGGTTTACGGCAATTCATGCATGCAAATGAAGAGTTAATGTCAGTCATCAAGAAGGCAGTTTTTTCATTCATTGGTGGAATGGAAAACGAGTGCATAAAGCACTTCGGATGTTATAGCCTTTGATGCATTAAAGCTTTTTGATGCATTCAACAATCTCTTCATAAACTGGTCAGCTGCGCAAATGCCTAGTGGATTGACCCCCGCTGACATGAAACAGTGAGGAAGTTCGGTAAAGTTTTTGAGCTGAGTGGTTTCTCTTTCTGAAAGAGTTCAGTTCTAATCAGTGTTGCATTTTTTTGGATAAATGGAAAGCATTCAATTGCTCAGGAGTGATATTACGTATGCCCTTGGAAAATACTCTTAAACAACAGGGTTCTAAAGAGAGGAAAACAATTTTGCGGAAAATTCTATCGATTCCGTAACACCTCCTCCCTTAGGCATAGGCATGGAATCAAAATTGAAATTCTGCTTTGCAGATCAAATTTTAAACTTTCCGTCTCATCTGTTTATGTCCTAGTCGAATATACTGCCAAACTGAATTGCTTATCGCTCGTTCAGTTCTCATGAAAGGTTACTCATAGTTAATCATGATTTTCATCATCTACAGTGGGCACATTTGCTGTGCAATGTCAAATTTATAAGCCGTTATTCCAATGGGGAAAAAGAGCGTTGCGTTCAGAACAGTGCCAAAGAAAGGATGTTCATAAACACAGGAACGCTCTTCTTACTGTCGTCAATGAGCATTTGCTCTTGTATTTTTTGCCACTCAGCAAACATAAATTACAAGAAATTTGCTCCACTGAATTTTGCAGATTCAATGAGCGTAGATTAATAAAGATTTTTTCACTGAACCTCACACGAGAAATATTTCAGAGCTTATTTGTACCATTTGAATATCGAGGAGAAATCCTCATGCTGATGAAAAATAACTGCTCTTTCAACTATAAATAATTGTAACTATGAATCAGGTTCTATCCACTGAGGCTTGTAACACATCATATTTTTATAAGCAGATGCACTTTTGTAGATAGAATATTTGTCTAGAGCACACTGATTAGTGCGACCTTTCTGGATGATAATAACTTTGAATGTTGCTAAATAACGAATATTGCTTCAAGGCATAAAGTTGCAATAAACAGCTGATGTACTCTCGTTGAGGAAAGTGTTATATTGCACAAAGCCGCCTCATTATCCGTTTTCATTTTATTTTTTGAAAATCTCTCACAGAAATTCAAAATGAACGCAGCAAAATCAGTGACAATGATGATGCATACGATCTGTGATTAAGTGCAACAATAACGATTCGTACAAAAAACTTGGAGATTAAATGAGAACACATAAATTTAATTTCGTTTCTTCATCAGTTCACCACAAAATGATATCAGAGTATATGTTTGAGCATAGCAGTTTTTTGACCGCTCTAAGTAAATCAAATCAATAGCAACAAGAATCCTCCACAATTCGAACTTATCAGCGCAGATGGTTTAATAATCACCTCGGAAATTATCCATTATCACAGATATTTGAAACGCTATCGAATTTTCTCATCTGTTCATATTTTGTCACCACAATCACTTCAAAACATTTGCCTCTCAACTCAGCATCTAACACCACTCACATGGGAACGCAGGTGAATTTATCGAAACAATCTCCAATTGACGTAATTGCTCTAGGCTTTAACCTCCACATCACAGTATTCGAAGTGTGAAAATTTACCTAATCCAATGAAATTTTCTGCCATCTATGCTGTGTTTTTCCGTAAAATATATTATTGTTTGAAAAACAAATCATCAACTTTCTGCAGTTTTGAAATCAGAACACAGAAAACGGTTCTTTGATGTTCCCGAAATGAGGTGAGTCGAATCATGAAAATTCACCAAACTAATTCGAAAATCAAAGCTGCCTCATGCTGGAATCGAACCAGCGACCTTCTGTTTACTAGACAGACGCTCTGCCCCTGAGCCAATGAGGCTTGGTCGATGTCCACCTGATCAAATTTATTATCCAAAAGCTTCAAGATTGTCCGAATCCAGCGAGAAAAAGTTGCCGTGTGAAAAGGATCGCCTACAAAAGGAAAACTTATCATGATGGAAGTGAACTAATGAGTAAATAGACACTGTTCAGTCGATTAAATGAAAATCAGTGATACCTCATCATTTTCTTTTCCCCGATAATTGATCGTCCATTGATCACCAACTTACTGAGTGAATATTGCTTCAAATCCCCTAGTAAACGCCGATCTTATACGAACTGATTATGTTTATCCTGATTCTGTTTATCCTAAACTGTCAGTCAATCGCCTTGTTTTCGTCAGCAGTCGTCCAGTTGTGAGATGAAGCCTGGAAACTTCAACAACATTCATTCTATTCATAGCATTGCTTTCAAACATCGTTTTGAATTGGCTCGTATTCATATCGAGTGTTTCGTGCTTTTTGACAACTTTTCGTCATCAGAACTTTGCGTTTTCATTCATTCACAAAACACTGTCAATGAGTTTCCTAAATCAATTATGCCTGCTCAATGACATGTTTCTCAATTAAGCTTCTACTTCAGTATTAGCTGATGATGTGTGCTTCTGATCTCCAACAATATGCGCTGCACTTGCGATGAATATTGATATGATGTGATCATGTAATTATGCAACAGTTCCTGCTATGAATATCTGCGCTCCGAATAGGATAATTGCAGAAGTTGGGTACTAATTGAATTAATAGTTAGTTGATAATTCCATTAGCTTCCTTATTGTTAGAATTTGATGCAGTAATGAGGCTAAGATATCAGCAGCAAACTGGAACAGTGAAATGGACAACGGGCGCGATGAGTTGTTGGCATACTCATTAAAGTAAGAAAATTATTCCAAGGAGGATTTAGCGAACGTAATGAAAAGCAGAAATTGCACTTCACAAATGATCACTTGCATTCGACAGCAACTGAAAACCGTTTGATAATTTTTTGAGCAAGTTAAGCGTTGGCGTTTGCACTGGTCTAGCGTCGACATTAGCCATTTTTCGGGGTTAATACAGGCAAAATCTGTCGGTTATCTCCTCAAAAATTTTTCAACCAATCAGAATAAATTCTATTTTGTATCTCCCATGAGGACAACATTCTCCTAATATATATTTAGCTCATTCAATGAACTCATTCAGTTCATTTGATTCTTTCTTTCTCGTTGATGACGGCGATACAAAGTCGATCATGCAATCAAGTGGCTTTCAATGGCTTTCAATGATTAGTAACCTTTGACTATTAAACTTGCTACACTTCTCACTAACATCATTAATTGCTGGATCTGCATAGATGCATCAGAAGTGTCAGTGTGATGAAAAATTATCCTCGGTTCGTTTGACTTTTCCATACATTGATGAATGATTCTTTGACTCATCAACGTTCGATAGCGCAAAAAGTGCGTCGAATGCGCCTTAAAACATCAACGATTAATCGACTTTCGGTGAGAGGTTTACATGTTAACAATCAAGAAATCGCGAACCGCTCTACAAGCTAATGTCAGTATTCTTAATGATGTTCGTTTGACCCGTTCAGGAGTGAAGGGAGCAATTCTCAAAAACCTTTCTCACTTTAGCCACTTGAATTCTTGCATTAGGTTATTAAGGCATTGCTAAGAAACATAATCAGCAACAAAAAGAAATCCGTAAATGCGTCTCAAAATCCATCAGTCAGTCTTTTCGCTTTCAATCATCCATTTGTCACGATGTGATTTTGAGGAGCAATGAATGGGATACGCAGCAAAAACGCGTTGTTTCGAATCCACAATTCAATTAAAGCATTTATTAAGATGCTTTATGGCCGTCCATATCCTCCTGCCGATCGCTAAACCGTCCTATGATGATGTATCATGTTATTGAGCGGAATAAATAGGATGCTAGGAATAATGATGGAGCATCTCGAAATGATTTGTTTACCTTGTATCGTCTGTCTTTTTCAGCTCGATCCCGCACTTAGCATCTCCAGGGTAACAGCTCGGCTAATTCGTTTGCTTTCGCATTCCAGTAGTACTGGTTGATGACTGAATAAGGTGGAAAATCTGACCTTCAGCAGCTTTTCCAATCTTCTCATAAGGTGACTACCTTTCAAATTTTGTTCTGTCTCTTTTGAAGCAATTCAGTTTGCCAATCTAAACACTTACTATTGCATATCGATCTCAATTCTGACTTCTCGTCAATGTTACCTCAAATACGTCTTTATTCTTTACTCAATTGAATGAAATAACTAGTTAGGAGAGTTGACTTGATGATTACCTGGAAGTGCATCAAACCGACTATTCCCATTCAAAACGTTCGACTATTAATAGTTACATCCTACACTCTGTTTGCTTATCATCACTTCTGATCGATGTACCTCATACGTAATATTTCCAATGTGCAATTAGTTGTTCAAATTGAAATTGTATTCATTTCAAAGTGTGCACGCAATACGTGTCTCCATCAAAAACCTTCATCCAGTTTATGTTTTATTAACGAAATCCATCGTTCAGTTTTATCAGATCTCAGCGATATTCTGCGTGAACGCATTTTCCATGCCGGCATCAAAATTCGTCCTTGCAAAGTTGACCTTCGAAAATTTGCATTGATCTAACTGATTTGTTTGGTACCGATTGTGAGCTTGAGGCACCAGTAGAGAGGTTTGATTATGGTTGATGCTTGGTTGGATTACTGAATCAGGCAGTGATTCGTGATCCACTGAAATCTTCAAGCGTAAAGAGGAATCCCATATCCGTGTTTCCGGTCACATCCGGCGAGAGGAAATTCCTTCAAATGGAATTTTAAAAAAAGATCCGTGATTATCCGAGAAACACACGAAATATCAATTGAAGCTGATGAATAATATCATCTTTTGACGAATATCCATTGATGAAACTAATTAATCGATCACTGCATCAAGTAGGAGGTATATTGCATTGATGTGACAATTTCGATGACATTTTCCTGAGTAGCTTCATTCATATTCATAGGCAACAGTGCACATCTAATTCGTCTTATAATCAGATTCAGTTTGTACTTGAACGCAACACTATTCATGTTGCATTTCAAGCATTATTTGTTCAATGGAATTAGGCTAACCTCACAAAACGTCACCAAAAATGCTTGAACTTTTTGCATTTTGAAATTCATGTTTCTTCTCGAGACGTGAGACTTTGACCGATTCATTATCACGAACCTATTTAGAGTAGATCTGAATCATGGTCACGACTCTTTAATTCAGTTTCGATGCATTTTCTTCATCTATCACAATTGTCTTCATACCACATTTCAATTGCACTATGGGACAATTCCGTATAAGTTGAACGAAACTGAAAACTCTTCAAAATTTTATCAGATTCATTCGACGTGAAATGCTCCATTCACAGGGGTGGTTCTTTATAAACGAGAAAACATTGATTTTAACCAAAAATATTCATCATCTCTACCGTTCTTGTGATCAATTGGCGAATTATTTCGTATTTTGGATCAGGCAGCTTTATTTTGAAGCATATGATAGATGTTTCTAGTCGTTTCAGTTAGTTTCAATGAACTTTTCTGAGGTATAAAATGACCAAGAATAATACTTAAACGATCAAGAATTCTAATTCAACACAATTATTTTTAATGCTATCGTTAAGCATAGTGCTTAATACCATTTTTGATATCATCGCAAACATCAATTAAATCTAGCAATATGGCACTTAGGAGTTGCTCCATGGTTATACGCCTATAAAGTGGAATCGTTTCAATCATGAACAAGAGAGCTCAAGAGACCAGCTCAAGAAAGTGATGAAGTCGATTGTCAGACTTGAACCGATCAAAATTAATCGTTCACCTGAGCCTTTTGATGCTGATAACTCAACTCAAATCGCTTTGTCAGCATTCCTTCACCGAACAGATTCTCTTATCTCCGCAAACCATTCCCTCATCACACCACTAAATGTCGTTATACGCTTTGCTCAATCATCGGTAGTCGACATAAACTTTTTTTAAGCGAACCTAATTCAATGCGTTCCATGAGGCAGAACAATCATTTGTTCGACTCAAGTCTTCAACAAAATCTAACTTTATAACTAAATTTCAGTTCCAATTTTGAATAAATCCTCCGGTTTCTTCCAAATTTCTTCCCTTGTTCCAATTTCAAACTGTTTTTTTTTGTTCAAGTAATTCGTTTTGAATACTTTCATACTGAATTTGAATTTTGGTTGCTTCATTTCAACAACCGATTTATTCATGTACGTGCGTTGACAAGTCCGTTTTCCAATTTAAATCATCCTTTCACGTTATGTCGCTCAGCTTCAATAATATGAGCCCGCGGTACTGCAGCTTGTCAGTCAAACAAATTCCAAAGGCCGCCCATAACTTTAAGACGTATTGAATGTTTTGCAGTATTTAATTTTCGGTTTTAAATCGAATGGAGTTTAATTGTTGAAGACCATGAAAAAGACCAGAAAAGTATGATACTTCGATGAAGAATGAGAAAGTTTGAAGCAGTACTTGAAAGTACTTGCAGGACTTATCGAATATTATTGATGTTTTTTTCGTATTTGAAAAAAAAGCTCTTTTCAATAGCTGGTTGATTGCTTGGCTTAGCAGCTCGTTTTAACATCTCCCTGATTGTATCAGTAGTTTCATTTCATTGCCAGTTTATGTCAATCTGTTATCACCAAAGTCACGTTCATCATATTCCTCAGCTTATTGTTCGTTGTTTCCAAACGTCAGTCAGTTTGCCTGTCAGATGTAATTTATGTGTTAGTGCACGAATCTTTCGTCATCACGGGTTTTTTGCATAGGTAATGATCATAAAGATGATAAGCCTGATGTTGAGATGTAACTGTTGGGCTCAGAGATTTGATTTGTTTGCTTTCAGAAACAATTGGTCTCTTCATTCTTTCATTATCCTAGTCAATCTCATAACATTTTGAATTTCTTCCATCTCATAAATGCCCACTCAATGAGTAACAAAATGTTGTAGAGCTAGTTTGAGTGAAAAGTTTGAGTGTGCTTTCATATTTCGTTTCTTGCCTGTGAAGATGCTCTCGACTGAAAACACATTTCAAGAATTAGTTCTAATGCGGATGAATGTGAAAAAGATGTTTATGAATATTAATATCTTTCATGTAGATATTGCAGCACAAACTGTGGATATTAATCGCCAACTTTCACGGAATAGCTGAAAGTTCAGAGAATACGAGCAGTTACCAGAAGTGGAATCGATTGTGAACAAAACTTTATTAATATTTTTTGATGTTTTTTTCTGGTTTTTCGATAAATGATATACTTTTTGATGTTTTGAATTGTTATTTTGCTAAATGTTAACATACATCCCGCACCTCAAAAACAGGCACACGCACTATGACCGCAGGGTATCGCATACTTACAATTCTACGTTCATATCATGGGTCAACACAGGTCACGATTGATAATATTTGGCACACAAACATTATCTGACTCGTCCTTGTAAATGTTTTACCCATGAAAGTCATGAGAAAATGATGCCATATCGGAGTTTTTTTTGGGGGGGATAAGACCATTTTACGCCCCACCTCTGCAAAAATCCGGGTTGCACCAATACGAGAAGTATCATGAGTGGAAAGATTCGCAAGCGATCCGTGAACGTACAACCGAACCTAACCCCATAAGAAACATTATGGGTAATATCAGTGCAGATTCTACGAAATATGACTAAACAATCTTTACCTACATTTGCTGCTCATCCTGTAATTTCCTTACAAAACAGGCCAAGGTACAATCATACCTATGAATTACCTTGGAGATTTTAAAAAGTCAAGGCAATATGCTGACATTAGAAGTTTGGATCACAAAATCTACATCGAAAGTATAGAGACATCACACTATGGCCGTTGAAAAGAATTTCAGCAACTCAAGATTCGTGAGGTGCTAACGAATAACTATTAATTACTGCAGCAACAATGCGAATACGACCACAATACTGATCATTCATAACGAATGCTAAAAAGAGCAAAAAAACACTTTTCGTTCTGAAAGAACGTATCAGGCATCCATATCTGTTGTGTAAAATCGGCCTGTTCCGAAGCGGCTAGTACGACGAAAGGAGGCACAACAGTGTTTTCATCAGCGAATCGTTCATAAGCCAATCGCAAATCTCGCCACTCCTCACGGAACGTGAACTGCGCACTGTACTCCATGTTCACGTCATCGATCTTCGATATTGATCGCAAATAAATGTTTACTGAGACCAATACTGGTCCACCGGTATCTGACAATCAACTTATTGTTTTTTCACATAGTCGCAATTCACTTCATCAAACAATAAAACTGACAATAAAAAACTAACAAACCAGGCCATGATAAATTGCCTCCACGCGGCCGTACTCTCCAATCGTAATCTTTAAGCGCTCGTTGAATTATTTCTTGCTCTTTAAGTTTTTTCTTCGCATCCACAAACCATTTCGTCGTCGTTATTATCAGTGAAGAACTTATCACAAGCAATATGAACCGCATCATTCTTATTTAATGACTATTTGAAGCACATTATCAACTCATTCTGACACTCACATCCAACCAATTCAAGACTACATATGCATTTATATATCTCATCTCCAAATCTAAATATCAATACTTTGCACATACGTCTGCAATACATTTTAACATATACATATATCCATCACTCTATCTTTCTATCCGTCAAATCATATTCTGTCTCCTACACAATCTCTTAAAAGCCAATCTCATAATCTTATACACTGGTACTTTATCCTTATCTATATCCACCTCCTTCAACATTTTCACTTCTTCCAAGGAGGGAACTTAAAATACGCACGCATATTCTTCTATTCAATTATAGAATAATGAAAGGAGCGTAGAAATGCGTAACTCCGCTAATCGCTAACTCGCTAAAAAGATACTTTTGTCCCGTTAACAATAATCCGCTAGTAGCACCATTGACGAAGAGTGACGAAAGCGCGTCACAAGAACAGCCACTAATCGAAAAAAATAGCGGTACTCAGCAAAATTAGTCCTCTATTAACTAACTTCGAATCTTTTGTTTCAGAATCTGCAATTACACAGCTAATTTATTAGGGAAAAGCCTTATCTTAACAAAAACAGTTTAAAATTTCTATTTTGCCATTTAGCATCAAAAAATTCTCCCAACAATAAACACCAATCATCATTCAAAGAAAAGGCCAATCAAGAGATGACAATCAAATTCAAGTATGAATAACAATCAACTGGCAGCAATCATGAATATCTGTTGATTTTGTAGATTATGTAATAAAAAGTACAGAATATCTATAGATTTATTAGATTATCTAACAATAGATAAGTCATATTTTAACTCGTACTGGCTGAAGCTTGCCTGGGAATCATCTGATGTAAGGACTAGACTTGTCTAGGCTCAGCTCAAGCTTTCGATAAAGATGACGCTTTTATGTTAGCATCAACCAACTTGTTTGAACCAGTTGTTCTCAACCCTTTTTATCTCCTGCATTCCTTTAACAAATTTTTTAAATTACTCCCACAACATCCACTCCATATCTGCCATTTACCACAGCGGGTGTCTGTAGAGTGGACAAGTGTTCACCATTAAATTAGCCATTTTAAAAACACATATGTTAAAGTACACATCGCTTTCTTGTATGCGCTGAAATCCACCGTCACCTACTTTAATGGATAAAAGATGAAATGTTTTCTCGTACCTCCTGGGATACTGTCGCGCAGTCAGAAGGGATACGAGCACTCCTAGTTGAGAGACCCTGGTTTGAACTGATGTTAGACGAAAAAAGGCAGTGTGGAATATGCAGCAATCCCCGAATGCAATTATAGTATGATGAGCAATTTTTGACTGAATACTGTTAATGATATTTAGATGAGCGACGAGAACTGGGGTTTTAAGTTATTTAATAACTGATGGCAGGAAAAGAGAGGGGGAAGCCGAAGTGGAAGAAGAACGATAAAAATCGGATGGAAATCGTTCTACATATATAAAGAATTTTTTCACTGATAGGGTGGACGGAGTGGCTTTGAAACGACGTCTGCATAATGAATGTGTTCGTCCGGCGATGTTATACGGGTCAGAAACGTGGACGGTGACAAAAAGAATGAAAAATATAATGGGAGTAGCCCAAATAAGGATTGAGGGGTTGATGTTGGGGGTTAAATTACGGGATAGGAAATCGAATGAATGGTTGAGAGGAGTAACGAAAGCTAAAGACTTTGTAAAATGTGCAAGGGAAAGGAAAATTAAGTGGGCAAGAAAAATTGCAACAATGGACAATAACAATTGGGCGAAGAGATGCACAGAGTGGCAACCTAAAATCGAAAAAGAAGTCGGGGTCGACCGAAAATGAGATGGCGATACAATATTTGCAAAACAGCCAGCCAAACATGGATGAGAAGATTAGTGAACTGTGATAATAGTGATAACTGGAGTGATCTTGAAAAGGCTTATGTACAAAAGGTACAATAACAACCGAATAAATAAAATAAATAAAAACTAAGTGATGACAGCAGGACGCAATATTTTAACAATGCAAATGCAAACCACGAACGAAAGAGTATACTGTTGAATACGATCACAACGCAACCTACCGGATTATCATACCACCTTCTAAAACTTTAATATTAATGAGTGTTCCGTAGCACTGTTAGTCGGAATGAAAGAACATTTATAAGGTCATAAGGTCACTGTTCAACGACGACGTGGGGTGAACTAGGCTGTTTCATGTAAAGTGCTGATAAAACCGAAATTGTATTGATATTACGATAAAACAACTGGCATAGCCGCCGTGATTGACTGATATGAACGTGCTAATTGTGAGCATATGCTTCTCACTTCCATTCGTAGATGCTGCCGAATTTTAAAATGAATTTCAAAGATACCTTCATTAGTGCATACAAAACACAAGCGAACAAGTGAAAGGAAAATATTTATTCATGAATAGAGTAATGAGCGAAAACAAAAATGACTATCAACTCGCCACAACCAATTGTAACAAAATTACAATAACATTTTGAATAGTTTATTACCTCGTACTTAATGATAGCTTGATCCGATCTAATCACACTCTAAACCAAGAACAGTTCATTCGAAAATCTAAACGGAAAATCGCATTACCTGCAAAAGGTTTCTGGCACTCTTTTAGTTTAACTGATGCAACAACGCTTGAAGTGAGCAAAATTTCTTCTTCTCGTTTAACGGTCACTGTCTGCGTTCATTGATTACACTTCGGTTTCTGTACACTGCTGCTATAGGTGAGTTTCCATACATTTTCAGTTGCTCCCTACTCGATAATGAAAGAATACAACGATATTCGAGAGCAATCAATAAAAGCAAAAAAGACAGACTTTGGCTCAAGCTTATAGAAGTATGGAAAATTTTTTAAATCTGATTCAGCCTCCTTAATTTTTTAATCATCAATCTTCCTCTCAAATATGT
Organism: Anisakis pegreffii; assembly: GCA_035041965.1. Classification (NCBI taxonomy): domain Eukaryota; kingdom Metazoa; phylum Nematoda; class Chromadorea; order Rhabditida; family Anisakidae; genus Anisakis; species Anisakis pegreffii. Next base: position 98,870 of record JAPYMA010000458.1, read on the forward strand.
TTGCAAAGAAGAGAGAAGCAACCATACCATACAGAAAATACTGACATAAGACAGTATGACAAATAAACACCTTCAGTCGGAGTAGAATATCATAAAACAAAAAATAATTAAAAACACAAAGTTAAGCATTTGTTGCTTATGAATCCAAATGAAAAACGTTTCAAACCGATAGTGAATGAAAATTAGATTTTAGGAATGACAACAAATAAAATGACGAATAACGATCGAAAAGAACAATCAATAAACGAATAAATATGTAATCAAAGTGGCAAGTATAACAGAAAAGGTGGCGTCCGTGAGAATGTCTTTCTCACCTCCTCTGAAAACAGCCAAATATCACGGAAAGATGTGCGTATTTCACAGAACGACGTTACTTATAAACGAATCAGCGTTTACAAATCAATGAAACATACATAAAAACGGAAAAAACTCAGTTAAAAGTCCTTAATAACACCACCCTAACGCAACAATCCAGCGTGTCCATTTGCTCCAACAACGGTAATGCTAAACAAATGTCTACTTGGAGTAAAATCAAAATACGACAGAACTGCAACGTAAATTTTTAAGAATACAACGATATTCGAAATAATGTGAGGATGTTAATATAATAGTGTATGATTAGTTTACTGATTCAATATATCCCACGCATCATCATCCCAGTCCTTCTTCTTTGGTTTCATTTTATCACTCTCAGCTAATTCAACAGTTTTTGCTCTCGTTTCGGTCGAAACTGCATTCGCATTAATATCCGCATCGAAATCGATTAATGATGATGAGACTCGCATCTGAATATCTCTTATTACATACATACTTAGTTTCATTTAATTCAGCGAACTGCAACGTCCAACTCAGTATAAAGAACAAAAGTCAGGAATTAAGAGATTTAATTGAACTAAAAGATAAATCGAACGAGTCGTGTACTGATAAAGAGATGATTTATTGCTTTTATGAATGAGTAAAAAGTGTTTATCTACCCACAATACCTCTTTCTTAACAGGTTTTGTTTTAGACTTTTTGTTAGTTGATGAAGTTGTTGCTTTCTTGTCTTTAGTATTATTATGCTTCTGCTGTCGTTTGAATGAGTGAGTGTCGTCTGAATGATCATCTGCAATACGAATGCTTGTAACAAAACATATCTGTATTCAATCATCTGCAATAACAATACATATAATAAAACACGCCTGAATTCGAGCAAAATGCGAAATAAATGCAACACAATATTCACATAACTCACCATCAATTGTAAAACTGATCTCACGTTTACTCGACACATCGTTCTTATCACCGTATTCATCGCTATAAGTATTCACAAGTATTTAAACAACAACCCAAACACAACTCGAATAAACGATTAGCAAACCAATTCACCGGATCAAAGAAGCATATTCTACTTTTTTCAACGCTACCTCTTCACTGGTCCTCTCATATCAACGAACTTCAGTTGTAATCAGCTTAATGCTAACAACCTTACTAATATCGATAATAAACAATTATCTATTAAATATCTCGGCACTAAGCGGTCTCATATGAGACATAAGCATTGTCAGTTGATAACAATAATTCGAAAAAAAAAACCTGAAGTTGCCTTCTTCTCGCTGATATTCACCTCTGACTGCATTATCAAATCCCGTTTTGCTGGGTGTTGTAAGATCCTCATATTGACTTAAATATGAAAGCTGATCAATAGAATACCAAACGACTGATAAAGCACTGAGTGATTATTACCTTTTATTCGGGTTGATCAAACTGAATGAATTCAGAGATGAAGAGCTCTTCACGAAATTCGATAGTCCACTCCAAGATCGTGAACCGAGCTCAGTTGCTCTTTGAGCAATACTGCCAAGACTTGTATTACTGATCAAAGTTGAATCACGCACCTATTATTACTATCCAAAATAGATTTTACATCAAACAGTAGTAAGAATAGTCGTAATAATAATAACTGTTATACTGACACAACATTCGGTTTCGAGCAAAACTTCCTCCCATGAGCGGGATAGAAAAAAATGATTGAAAAGACAATAATCTTGTTCCCTTCATTCCTTCGCTGAGAATGTTGAAGAAGAGAAATAATGCATTACCAGAATCATTACCACTAGACCTTCTCATGGAACAAGGTTTGACCTCAATAATATCAATTAATAACCTTTTCAGTGACGGTTCCACCAAGTTCAGTTGCCTTCGCGGTTGCGTGCGAACCGATATCTTTTGCATAATATGCAGCTGTTGATGCACCTTTACTCAGCATATTCCAACCCTTCATTTATAAAATCATCATCTTATTACTATCTTCATCTTAGCATCATCATCTTATTACTTTCAAAAAACAATATCACAAACCACTGATAAAGACGACATCGCATCGCTCAATATATCACCATCTGCATTTACATCCGATGCTGTATTACCAAAACCTTGATATCGACTCTCACTTAAATTTATTTGATGAATAATACTACGAAAGATGTGTCTTGATAAAATAAGTAACAAACCTTTCAGCGTACCGATTAGCATTATCATTCATAAAATGACTGTTATTCGACGAATTGCGATTAGATGGAAAACGAGGTGGTGTATAGTTGTTTGCTGACGACGTCTTCACAGACCATTCACGATTCTCAGATAGAGCCAATATCTATAAAATATTATGTTAAACACTGTCACTCTTACTTAATTACTTCATAGAAACCACAACACTAATAATAATAGTATAATAATAATAATAATAATAATAATAACTTTATCTCGCAATAAAGCCGCAGCCTTGGAGTTGTACTTTTGCTGAAGAGACCAATTCAGTTGGAAATCCGGTTGAGATTCAAAAAAATCTTTTGCATGCTTATTACCTCCAACTTTCATCTTATTTAGTTCGCTTTCTTTCCACTTATCCATACTCAGGGAACGCACGAAACTGTAATATCATTTACTCACTAATGTAATTGGTAAACCATTTCTATACATCAATAAATATCATCATTCATTTGTCAAAAATGATTCAAAATCACAACACGAAGCAGCAATAAATTATGTTCAAACTATTCGATGAAAAAGTGTATTTTTGATGACGAATGCAAAAATTGTTATTGGCATGTATATGTATACATATATAGAAACCTGATGTGAACACCAAGAGCACGATGTAATCCAGAACAATCGAGACATATCCAAATACCATATGTTACACTGGCCCACTGTGGATTGCTTGCACCACATTCGAAGCAAAACTGCAATCATAACGATAAATATTTTTCAGAAAACAATAACATTAATTGATAACTATAATAACAACAATGATAATAATGGAATTAGTTACATTATTTTCGTTAATCGCTCGCAAATCTTTTATCACTCGTCGAGTTCGAGGGCTTGCCATTTTAAATTATTTTTATGCATACATTTATATGTCAAATATTTACAACCACTGATTGAGAAAAATTCTGAAAATCAGTTACATCGATTATTATCATTAGTACCACCGAGTGATATATGAGGTAAAATTCAAAACTCTTCGAATAGTCAACTTAAGCAAATCTGTTGCCTCGTTCAGTATTTTATTCGAGTCGCGCTCATAAGATACGACTTTTTTCGGTGACAGAACTATAATTCCGTCACTGAAAAAGAATCTTTATAAAGAGTCGATTCAATGAGGTATCAAATAAGAATAAGTCGTTATTATAATATACAACATTGTTATTGTTAATACTGTTACTTGGACGTCGAGTGGTTGTTTTGTCAATCGCTGCGAGCAATCGGCGGAATATTTATATTACTAGAGTTATGATTATTTATTGGATTGATATTTGGCTACGATTAATTATGCAAAATATTCATGGCTGCTAGTTAATTACTCGGTTGTGTTCGGTTGGCCTGCTCGCCTAGCCAGCGGAGTGGCGTAAATTGAGGCTAAAACAATGTGCACGGAAACGTGAGCATTGTGGCCAGCAACTTTACAAACGTTCGATAGTCTGGACAATCCAGGTAATCCAGGTATAATATACGACAACGATATGATCAAAAATTGTGAATTCTAAACGTCTTCCTACGAAATTTGAAATAACCACCAAAAATAAACATCCGAACCGATCCTTTCATTTCGAGATATTAATGACGTGGAATTATTATGTTTTCTAACAAATGAAGCCATGATACGATGATCCTAGATTAACGTAGCAAAACTTTGAAGTTGTAAGACAGATAAACTATATTGGCACGAGATTCGAACACTCATGGAAGACAGTAATACTCAACACATAGAAGAATTAGGTGAGCAGTTTCCAAAAAGTTCACAAGGTGCGTTCATTTGCAGTTCGCAATGCAGTGAAGATGTTTGCATTCCATCAAATAGGAATTAACAACTACCGAATGAATTCGTATTGTTAGAATGCGGTAATGAGCTGTGGTCGATTTATAGTCAAATAGGTAATTTGCTATTGAGCAAATCACCTATTTGAAGACATGTTGAAAAGTTTACTTATTTGAAGATGTGTTGACAAAATTCAATTCTTCAGCATATGGAACATTGATATTTTCGTTCTGAACTTAAATTTGCTGCGTTTTGTGTTATTTTTAAAAATTCATTCCTTTTCCTCAGGCAGTTCTCTTTATTCTTGTTCTACATTACCATTAGCAGTATCATAGTTATTATTGAGAAAATAATCTTTGTAATAATTATTCGAAAATTGTTCAAACGCAACAAAATTCAGCTGCGGTCCCGGAACAAGTTTTATTGTCAGCCTGAGCCTAAATCTGAGCCTCAGCCTGATAATAATCGCGATAGTCTTTGTCGTGATGAATAACTTTAATGTGATTTAACTTCTATATTCAAATGAATAAGTCTCTCGGAGTGCTTTCTTCGTGTCGAACAATCAGTTTTAATGCGAACACTCGTTTGTATCGCACCCATTTTCGAAGACTCCGCACGCTACCAAGTGGAAGTGTCTAACGAATCCGTTTGTATGATTACTACCTAATATCAGGGTGGGTTAATGATTTAGAGATTCATAGACGGTTTTTTTGTTTTGAATGACGAAGAGACGTCCGAGTAATCGGAAGCCGTCGGGTGTGAATCGTTCGTTGGGTAATGGTCTGTTGAATGAGCGTGAAAAATTGCGTTCGAAGTGTCGTCGAAACAACAAAATCGATGATGAGCATTTCGAAAACTCTGCGTATCTCGACTTGAATAAGGTCATTCATTTGAAGCCGTATAAGGCGTCTCACATAATTTCTGCTTTATCACGTTCAGATAAAGTTGTCGCTTATAATTTTTAGCATCTCCTAAATTTTTTACATTTATGAATCAAACCCAAACTCAAACAATTTTGTAATATTGATGCTTTTGAAGAGATCAATAATTATGCGAAAATCTTTTAGAAAGCTGCAAAAAACATTGACTCTGTAACGGACGAGACGAATTTGGATGAATTTCTGGCGAAAGCGACGCTTGCTAGCACAGAATTTACAGCGGAACGTCTTACTGACTTTCGTTTAATTGAGTTAGTTGTTATCGCTGATTGTGCTAGTTGATTTGTCATAATTGTTACTGTTTATCGACCAGTTCATTTATTTTTTCATTGGTTTTTTGCGATTGAATGCAAATTTTTCGTAAATTGTTGTAGGAATGCAACAAATTGTTCTCTACCAACAAGAGGAGATATCAGCTCAAGTTTAGAATTACAAAAAAAATATTCACATCGCCTTTTGATACCACGTCGGCCGAGTAAAAGGTTGTGGGAGACACCCGAACAGTTGAATGCATTGGAAAATGAGAATTTTTTGGAATGGAGGAAAAGCATCGCTGAGTTACAGGAGGTAAATATTTCGTATTGTTTTGATTGAAAATGACTTAGATAACATTATTCAGTTGAACATTCATTTAGGAGTCCGAAGCAGTGGTGAATGTGAAATAAACTTGATTAAGGTAGATGGTCTTGTTCTGACGCCATTCGAACGTAATCTTGAGCTGTGGCGTCAACTGTGGAGGGTCATTGAACGAAGTGATATCGTTGTTCAGGTGACGTTTTAGTTTCTTATTGGGCGTTTCAGTTTCTTCTTTTGATAGTTTTCTCAATGTGAACGGTAACGTTTAAGATAGTTGATGCGCGGAATCCGTTATTATTTCGGAATGCTGATTTGGAATCGTACGTGAAGGAGTGCGACCCAGCTAAACATAATATAATCTTGATCAATAAAGCTGATCTCCTTACCGATCGACAGATCGATCTTTGGCGTAAATGGTTTCTCCAAAATAACATTGATGTCATCTTTTGGTTCGTTTTCTTGATTGCACTGCGAACTTCATCTTGTTAGTCTGAAGTTGGTCTCAAGTCTTTAGTTTTGAATCAGTTCATTTTGTATGCAAGTTTTGCAATTTGGCACAGTTTGCAATCAGAGCATTGCAGGAGTGCTTTAGAAGAGCAAAAACAGCAATCGAAATTGGAAAGTTTGGAAGAACAAGAGGAGACATTAGAGGAGCAAGGGAATGATGATGGCGATCAAGCGAAAACACCATCGGAATCTGAGTCCGGTGGTGCGGGTTCCGATGGCGACATTCCGGAACATGGACAGGTTATCGGAAAAGAGGGAACTGCAGACATGAACAGTGTTTTGAAAGAAAGTAATATAAGATGCAGCCAGGCTCCATTCATCAAATCACCGGAGGTGAGGAAGATTATCATATGTTGATTTTGTTTTTTATGGTGACGAATTTGATAGTTTTTGTGTAAGTTTTATTAGGTGACTGGATTCGATCACATTTAGTTTACAGATCCTAATTGCCTATTTGAAACGGGTGGGACGGGCCGCGTCGGTAGATATTGCAAGTAATCGACTAGTCGTTGGTATGGTTGGTTATCCGAATGTTGGTAAAAGCTCGACAATTAATCGCATTTTGGGCATTAAAAAAGTTTCCACCTCTTCGACACCAGGAAAAACGCGTCATTTACAGACGGTTATCATTGATAATCAGGTAAGTTCTTTTATTTTTTGATCTAGTTTTTATTATGGCACTGTTTGGCAGTCGGCTGAATTTAGCGCAGTTACACAACAGTGTTCGGCGAAACGAAACGAGAACTACCCGGAGTAGTTGAACTCAGTCTCAGCTCTAGGGTGTATCTGAACTGATGCATATAAGGCGAGATTGCGTTCGGATAGATTCTATTGGTTTTAGACGTGCTCTGCTTTTGGTTAGTTCACGGTGAGCCAGCCTCAACTTAGATCCCCGGACTGAGTGTCAGATACAGCCCAAACTCGGGCCACCTAATTCAATCCTAATATCATTTTTTTGTTTGAAAAAAAATCGGAAGCACAGAGCCAAAACATTTCGTTTTAAAATATGGCTGGCAAAGAATTGATGAGTCCCTAAGTGGTGCGAAATTGAAATTTTCTTGTGGACGAGTGATAAGTGGCATAAATATTTCAGATGAGTTTGTGTGATTGTCCAGGATTAGTGATGCCATCGTTTGCGTTGAATCGTTCCGAAATGCTGTTGAATGGGATACTATCTGTGGATCATATGCGTGATCATTTTGCACCGATCAACTTATTGGTGTCACGCATACCAAGAAGATATTTAGAACGGCACTACTCAATCATGCTTCCGAAACCAGCAGATCATGAAGCACCGAATAGACCACCGACTGCTCAGGAACTGCTCACTTCAGTTGCTTTCATACGAGGTTGCGTACTTAAGTTATGATTAGCAGTTCATAATTTGAAGTTTGAAATGATAACGTTTAAGGATTCATGGGTGCGTCAGGCGTGCCAGACTGCTCACGTGCAGCACGATTGATTTTGAAGGAGGTGGTGAATGGCCGGTTGAAGTGGGTTGCTTCTCCACCAAGTGTGGAGCAGGAGTGCTTCGATCGAAATGACATATCCAGTTGAGGGAACGGGCACTCTCAACAGAGGAGTTGTTTTGTTGCAACAGGTGATTTATTTTGATTGATTTGGGCATCGATCATTTCGTGTTTATTTCAGTTAGAGAAGCGGAATCTCGTTGAAGGAACCAGCACCATGGACAAAACATTCGATAGGCAGTTCTTCTGCCTTTCTCAAGGCGCGGCGCACGTTCGCACGGCTCGTCAAGGCGTTCATAGCGATAGTACTGGTAGAGATGACAAGAAGCATCATAATAAGGGTAAAAAAGAGAAGTTACGCAGAGTTTTCACGGATCAATAGAGGATGTTGAATTTGATTATGGATTGAATTGTATTATATCATGTTATATAGACATCTGCATGCTGTTCACTATTGTTTGTACTTTATCACGTTCGTCTTAATGACGTTGATTTGCGATCAATAAACATTTTATGAATATGGGTGTGGACCTTGCCCGACTTATTTAGTATGTTACAAACCATCAGTATGTTGTGGTGTGATATCTTGATGCTTGATTACTTTTGCTAATGTTGTTTTTCATTTTGGTAATTGACATGTTTTTTCATCATCTTCGCTGTATCATTATTAATTGCGATCATTTAAGAGGTAAACTTTGTGTTGGTGTTGAACGCGGTAATCGATCGTTAAAAATGGGCAAGATCATGAAGACCGGTAAGGTTGTGTTGGTGCTTGGTGGGCGTTTTGCTGGGCGAAAGGCAATCATCGTGAAGGCTTATGACGACGGGTCTGCGGATCGTGCTTACGGCCATGCGCTGATTGCTGGCATTGATAAGTACCCGAAATCAGTTGGTTTTTACTCGTATTGATGTAATGGTTAACGGATGGCGTGATATGACAATGGATGGATTGAGCAATGTATGATTGTAGGTGACGAAAAGGCTGGGTAAGAAGAAGTTGACTGCAAGGAGTAAGTTGAGACCATTCGTCGGGATCGCTGGATATTCGAATCTATTACCGACACGGTTAGTGCTTCTGATTTGTGGTGTCAGTCTGACCCTCTTATTGTTCACACGGTGTCAGTCTGAGTCAAAGCCATGTTCTAAGTTTTAACTGATCTAAGTGCTGATTCATGTTTCAACTGATCCTCTTAATGTTCACACTGAATTATGGCCCCTTCAGTCGTCAACGAGTGGAAGGACCATAATTCAGTGTGAACAGTAAGAGGATCAGTTGTCTTAGACTAAATTTTTAGCTTTGAGTGGGCTTCGAACTCATGATATATTAGTCACGGGATGGGTGCTTCATCAATTGAGCTGTTACAGAGACCACTGACATGAAATGAAATTGATAGAATTTCAGATATTCAGTGGATATACCACTGGACAAGAGCTCAATAAATAAGGATGTGCTGAAAGAACCTGGCAAAAAACGTAAAGCGCGTCTCGAGGTGAAATCGAAATTTGAGGAGCGTTATAAAACGGGCAAAAATAAGTGGTTTTTCACGAAGTTACGTTTTTAATTCATCGTTTGGGCATATCGTTGTTGTTGTTGATATTTGTGATTGATTGAATTATTGGTTGAAATTGCTTAATAAAGTATTTTGTTACGTCGTTCATGGATTTGACTGATATGCACTGTCTTTGATTAAAGTTATTCTTGCTTGGAATATTGCTTTATTGAATCAGTAATTCTAACGGTAACTGCTTTATCAGTTGTTTTGTTTGGGGATTACTTGCACAGCAGCTCTCGTAACCGATTGAAATCTGATAGTGTTTCTTTCATTGTTTCATTTAATCTTAAAAGAGGTTGATGCGTGCAAGTTAACACGATGTTGTTGCAAACGTTCTGCTGCCTTCCGCAAATTCAGTGAATGTTGATGACTGATAAACAACAATAAAAGTAAAAGCAACAAATTCCGTTGAATATAATAGCCGAACTAGCATTCGCTTACCAAAGTGGATTTTAACCGAAAATCTTCACTGGACTGCAGTACTGCGGTACGAAAAGAATCAATTTGTTGATTGGAAGTGATATACAATTTTTTTTTGTGCACGTTCGCTATATTTTATTACGTTGATGCGTTGATTTACTGATGCTAGTGAGCATCTATTTAATCTTATTCATTCTGGAAGATTTGTTCATTGAAGATGCTTCTTTGTGAGAGTAAGATATCAGTGACGTGCTATTGGTTCGTATCAGTGAATGATGCTTGTTGGGTTTTTATTGGCTGTTGTTCTGATGTGAGGTGCATTTGATTTTATCATCATTATTCTGTCGTTTTTTTAGTGTTAGTGTGTCAAGCTTTATCACATGGCTGGCATTTCGCTAATGTATCCATCTCCGTTTTTGTTTCTGAGCTCACCCAGAACGGCTTGATTGAATGACAGTTCGCTCACACTGACTCTAGAAATCCCTAGTAGTGTTCGTCGGGAAACGTGGTCTGTGACGACCTCAGATCTCGAATTTTTGATTGAGGTGCACTCTGGATAGGTTGCTCTCTGAGGGTCCCGTTTCGATCATTTCCCTCCCCGACCAGTCAGTTGCCTTTAGCCAAAAGATTCCACCTTGTCAGATGTGAGGCCGTAATACGATGCAAAAGTTAGCGAGAGCATACGCTATTCAAAAAAACGGAGTCTTCATTGCTGTAGTGATTATAGGTTTGCTGCTTTGAACGCAATAACTCGACTTATTTCGAGCGGAAAACACCGGTCGAATTTCGGCACCGTTCCAAAAATGTGACAAAGAGCCTAATCAGATTGAATCATGTTCAGGGTTTGGCTTAGGCTCGTGCTGAGGCTCATGAACGGACTTAGACTTTGTCAATGAGAGGTCAGACTAGATTCAGCTCATGTGGGCCAGGTTGGCGTGGATGATTTTTAAAGTTTACGGTGTGCTCTTTTTACCGTGTTTTGGAAGGCATATGCTCGATCCGCAGCAGCTGTGATGAGAGCTAGCTGGTAGATATATAGATTATCTTTCCACTGCTGAATGGTAAAACTGAATCGAGTTTATACATAGCAAAATGCAAACTATCATACATCTCGTTCTCTGCTTATCTGCCGTCTGCCAGCTCAGTGCATTTCGATTGAATGATCTGATGGATTGACTGGATCGGCTGATTGCAGCAGCGTTTGTATGATCGAGGAAGATGGAGAAAAAGGGATGAGAGAAGAGGAAGAGATGGAAAGACAGGGAAGAATGGAGCAGACGATGCGGAGGTGCAGCAAAACAATACAGTAAGGAGAGAAGATTGCACGAATCGTGCTCAAACAGCGAATGTCGAAGTCAGCAAAAGGAAACAGAAAGCAGGAGGAAATGCTAGTCGAGAGATCACTGGAGAATGTACTTGAATGGAGAATGTAGCAGTGCCACTACTAGGCTGTAATACGAACGTCTTAATCTTCTATCTCATCTGTAAGAGCTGCACGTAATGTGTATATCTAACTAGCGATATCTCTAACATCCCTATTTATCTAGCCATAGCAAGTGACTTCTTCAGGCAAATCCATTCTGTGTGCATCTTCTACTAGCAGTATACGAGTCAAATAAAATCAATTTCTGAAATACGCTAATATATACTATGCAAAATACACATATCTCGTATTAGATATATACACGCATCACTATTGCATACACTCTCTCATATCTGTATTGAATTGGCTGCGTAACGCTGTCATCATCATCTCGATGTGAACAACAATCATCAAAATGCTCTTTCTTTGTGCCGTATCAAGTTTATAATATTGAAATTACAACAGTGCTCCCCCGACCACATTAAAACGATTGCTATTATCGATATCCAACAGTAATCTATTATTGTGTAATGCACATGATCTATCTACAACATGGTCGAATGAGACGAATCAATCAGCAGCCATGCACTGTGCAGCAGCAAGCCTCGCTGCTCTCGCAGACAGTCGCTAGAATGTATGCTCTTGGTGTGCGTTTGTGTATTTGTGATAGTATTGCACTATACTGCATGTCTGTCGTTTCAACATCAATATGAAGAGAAGAAGCTGCATTGCTCTTCTTCTACCACTTAATTCTCATCGCAGCGCACTACTACTTGAATGGTTGTTCGTACCGCATTATTTCATTTTACATCCACCATTCCTTTCTTTTTATCGTGAACACTTTTCCTATTCGTGTCCTTTCTCCTTTCCTTTTCTCATCCAGTCCTCGAACCAATTCATCACCACATCACAAGCCATCCAACCAACCAATCCACCCAGCTGTCTGTCAACTCATGCTTGTAGCACCACTGCCTGAAGCCTGAACCTTACCTCAGTACTCAGACCTTTGCACATCTTGCATATAGATTATTATTCATATTTCACATACTACCATCGTTTCGTTTCACTTCAACTCATCATCATCATTTCTGCGCTTTTCTCTGCTCTCTTTTGATTGTTCATGGTACATAATAAAATACACTGCTATCATTACCATACCACTATAATACTGCTACTGATTACTTAACTTACTGTTTTTTGTTATGGTAATAGTTTGACGCGGGGCTTGTGCTGCTCTTCTGTGACGCTTCCATGTCTTTTTCATTCAACTGCACATTCTGTTCTACTGTACCACTATATATATATATATATATATATATATATATATATATATATATATATATATATATATATATATATATATATATATATATATATATATATATATATATATATATATATATATATATATATATATATATATATATATAACCATTCAATGCGTATATACTTACAGCACTAATATTACTTCTACTACTACAACCAGTACTAGTAGAGTAGCAGCAGAACACGACGCGTGTCTGCAGCACACTTTCCGACATTCCTTCCGTCTTATACTTGTTCTAGTTTTCAGATCGTTCCTTTCTTTAGTTTCGTTTCATCATCCTTTCACAGCACCTTTACCTTATCATCCCATCTCATATCACGTCAAATTTCCCATCCTTACCAAAAATTTTATTCGCTTTTCAAAAATATGAATACATTGTAGTAAATTTTCACATTTATTTCGCTCCTTTACACTCCAAAAATTTATTGTAGTACATTCTGACTGAATCATCTCATTTGAAAACTTCTCCATTTCTTTCTGAAAAAAATATTGAAGAAAAGAATAATCGATTTTTGTACACAACCAGGGGCGATTACAAATGAGAAAAAGCTTCACCCACTCAATCAATAAATCAATTAATCAACAAGATCAAAGGCTACGAATTTCATCAATCTTCAAAAGTAGATTTCATCGCAACCTTTAAGATGTACACAACCGTTAATTCAATTCTTTCACAGTATTCCTGGTCCAGTTTGTGCTTATTTCATCTTTAGCTGTTTTTGTGCAGCGAGCTATAGCATAAATGATAGCTCCCAACTAATTTACCCTCTAAAGGTTATCAATAAACCGACTGAACTGCTTGAAATGCAGCACAGTAATAGAATGAAGTGTGACATGACGACTAGAACAGTGTGTATCTCTTTTTCACGCTGCACATCTGATATATGCCTGTAAGGAGCGATTTATTTGAAGTGTGATTGATTTATGTTTTGAATATGATGTACATGCACGGGTTTTTGTTTTTGCTTTACGTGCATTTTTGACATAACTTTGTGTCGTTATTATTGTTGATGGTATTGGTTAATCGCATAGTTTTACGAGCATTAAATGTAAAATTTGTGTGCCGAGTAACTTTGAAAATAATTCACTATCAGTAAAGTTATACAATTAACCTTAAGTTAGCATGAAGGACATGATAATAATATTCCACTGAGTGGTAATTTCATTTGCTCGTTGGTTGTTAAAGTGACTCGACAGCATCAAGAAATTTATTGTGCGTTTGTATAGACGTCTTCTAGGCCATTAGGGAATATGCTTTTGATTTTAGCAATCGAACTACTCACCGTTGTCGGTCGATGTTTTGATGAGGCGGTATTAGCAGAAGTTATCGAAAAGCAGAAACCTGAGAGACGGTCATTCATAATCATACTGATCTATTTGAATTGGAACGGCTGATGTATCAGCTGCAGAATTATCGATTGACTGATTGTTTGTTATGTCGTCGTTGTGGTGAACAAATTCGCTGATCATTTCAATTGTTTGAATGTTTAGTTGCTTCTTCGGCGAACGTGATGACAGACTAAAATGAGTAAATGAATAAACGAAGTATGGACAGCAGAGGCAATCATTGATTGATTTATCCATTTTGTTGTGTGCATTGGATGCTGCTACGTGAGAACATTATCGCAGTACGCAGCACTGACCGAAAACGCACATTGATTTGATAAATTGTACGTTTGTATGATCGTGCCGTATTTATGAAACGAGTATAGCGATTATGTTAATGAGTTGAGGTGCGATCCTGAGATCGCCATGCAATGAGGTGGCGTTGGCTTGGCTATCGAAAAAAACGACGGGCATTTACAAATAGCGCTTTGGATTATTTATACAATACCAATATTAATAACAATAATAACAGATCCATTAATCCATCAGACTGCTGCAATCGCTCGCATTCCACGCTCTTGAAGCGATCTATTCAACTATAACATTCAATCGAAAGTAAAATATTGTTATTGAACAATAATAACAAGTCATTTATTAAGCAAAGCTTATTAGTTTGCTGTTATTGTCGTTATTATTATTATTAAGAAGTAATATAAAGAGAATAACAAACTGTTATTATCAACGATAATATTATCGCTGCTGTAACAGTTGCAACAGCAGTAACTGATTTATTAAAGTAAAACAGTTTGTCGGTTATCAGTACGATTATTTAATTATTGCGTTATTGGTGACGATTTCCAGTCGGTTAGTTCCTTCTGAAAATTTTATTTTCATTACTTTGTTATAAAAGATAAGTTGAATTTCGTATCACGTGCATTGCTTGAGTGATTATAAGTGCATGGTGAAAGCTTATTTCAACTGTAATAAGCATTGCTTATTCGATATGGCATCGGTAAATTGGTGACAATGATTTTTGGCATTAAATGCTTTAAACTGACCAAAGGTTGATTCAGTAGCTTGTTTTATGTTGAATCAATTAAAAGGTGTGAAATATTTTATCGATTGTCGACATCACTTGTTTTTTTACAAATTTAAGTGATTGGAATAGATCAGTTTATAAAGCATCCGACTGGGAATTCTTACCGAGTGTGTTCGAGTTGCACTTGCGGGAAAGTTTCACTCGAAACCAAATGCTGTGTCAATATCAATAATAGTTTCATAATGTTCTATCAACTTTCAGCGTCTTGCTAATAGACACACACACACATCCAGTTATTGAAATTGTGCGATTGTGGTGTGCATGGTAAAAACTCGTGGAACAGTTATTGCTTATTATAACTGTAATAACGACCATTGCTTATTCAGTTACTATCGTCGAATCAATTCAAGAGGTTTCAGTACCTCAATTATTTATCAATATTCTTATTTATGCGCTTCATTCAGCCTCCATCATTAGTTTGTTCGATTAGTAAACGTTCGTATAAGAACAACAATTATTATCATTGCATCTTCGTAATCATCGAGGTGCCGTCACATTAACGTTATTATTATTCTTGAAACAACTGTGGATCAGCTGCACTTCTTCAACTGAATACTGCTGATCATTTAGATCAATCAATATTAATATTAATAGATCAGCTATTACCTGTCTATATATTTAACATTACTGGAATATAACAAGAACATCAGCCAAATTTGAACAAGTATCAAATAATCAATATCAGTTGTAAAAAAATACAGCTAAACGCGTGCAAGCGAGCGTTTCAAGCTGTATGAATAAGAACTGTGAGTTGCTGTTGGCATTATTCGGTTGTTGTGTTGCTGCGAGATCGAATCGAAAGTGAGTGGATTGGTGGATTGATCGATTGATAATTGCTTGATCGGCACCGAATCACGATTTCAGTTCAGTGATCAGTGATTGCAAGGGGGCATCATATCAAAGTTGAACGGGCGTCGAAGACGGCCCCCATGGCCTGTTGCCTAAGTGAGGAGGCACGTGAGCAGAAACGTATCAATCAGGAAATTGAGAAGCAGCTTCAACGTGATAAACGAAATGCACGACGCGAGCTTAAACTTCTCCTGCTTGGTTAGTTCTTTTCCGTTTTTTTCACACACTTCCAAGCAATAATCAAATCACTCTCTCTGAATACAGTGTGCGCCTCAAAACAGAAGCTTCTGTTATTATTACTGCAACCATTTTCCTTCTTGTGCGTTCAGCCTTCGTATCCATCGCCAAGGCCAGATGGTCAGTTCTGCTTTCATGATACCTGTTCCTTTTCTTTTCATCATCTGCATAACCCACTTTCTGAATATTGATTCGCCCTTCATCAGTCCAATCCCATTCGTTTTTATTCTCTTTCGCGCTGCAATTAAGATGAACAGAATCTATGCACTCACGTCACTTCCATCAGCGTTTTAAAGTCACCACTTCACCCACCTTACCATTACTTTTTGAACTTATCAGCTTCGAGTGTCTAGGTTCAAGCTTAGGTGCATGAAGCTAAAAAAGGCGAGTAAATATGTAGGTTGGATAAAGCTAAGTGAGCAGCTCTTGATCGTGCTTATATCCTCGTTTTCACATGGACTTTCTTATGATCATCAATTAGAGTTGCTCGCTGAAGTGAAATAAGGTTAAAAAGATATCGTAATATATTGCCTCTTAAAATTTAGGTAATATATTAGAAGAGGTATTTCTAATTCTCGTTTCCCTTCTGATTTTGAATATCGTCTGTCGTTTATCGGAACCTAAAAAAGTGAATTTGATCACCGTTCACCTCCTCAAGAAGTGGTATAATATGATGATAGAGTTGTGAGTATTTGCTCTGCGGATGTCTTATTGTTAATAATATCATTACAATTCACCTGATTGATAGAACTAGTGTATTGCGGGGAACGAGGCATTAACCTTCATATAGGTATCAGTCTCAACGGGGAATTTCGTGGACTCGGATTCCCCGTCTCAAACTTTTTCTCCCCCGGAACACATTACTTAAAACAGTATATTGATATTTATGTAGTCAACAATGAAGATGAATAGGTATTTCATCCTCACACTCATTGTGGTATCAACACGAACTTTAAATTGTACGTGCGATCGAACCGCTGTATTTATTTGCATCCTCTTCTTTCTGTGGCCATCTGGCATAGTAGTTCTAGTCGTAGTTAATGTCATCATTTTCGTGATTATTATTATCACGGGGTGGTGCTATTATTATCGATACCGCTACTGTGTGTGCAAGATATTTTTGCATTCAAACAATGCAAGGAGGTGTAAATTTTGGCATTATCCTCCCTCATAACAGTAATCTAACGCTATGCGCCATTTTAGAATTTATGCACAAAATAACAAGGAACTGACAGTCTGAAATAAACACGACGATAGCTCAAAAATTGGCAATTTTTATTCTTGGGGGAATGAAGTATTTCTGGTTATAGCAATCTAAGAAGAAAAGATGGCACTTCGCATGACTGTGACAGAAGTGTTTCTGTAATTTATAACTTACAGTTAGCATAATAAGCTTTTATCGGGAACCTTGCACGATTACTATAATGTATTCACGTTATTTCAAAATGTTCGTCTTTTCTTTCCCAAGCAGTGTGTTAATTTTTTAGTGTTGTTGTTCAATGTAATATTATTGATAAGATCGCATTACGGCTTTCTTGTTATCTCGATTGTACCGTATTGTACCATTGCTTCATTTGAACGCTTTTCCAAATCTTATCCATGTTTCCAAGTTTCTACTCCAGTTCAAACGTTTCGTTTCCGAGGGAAAAATTGGTGGTTGAAGACGGAGAGGAGGTCGCGTTTTTCTCCGATATTCCTGTCTCACCTGACTTTTTTAAGGTGAACGCATTTCGGGGTCACGACTTCCGCATCCTCGATTTTTTTCTGTCTTCGCCATTCGTGATATGGCATTGCTTGCCTCTTGGTAACGTCCTAAATTCATTTCCATGTTCCTCGCACAATGTGATTCGATTGTCTTTTTATAGATTATTTCAGTTTTATGCTCTTACTATATATATTCTATTTTATATATCACTACTGCAAATTCATGTTTCTAGTGCATTGCAATATATCCATTCGTTTATGCATTTACATATCATGTATTGAAATGCATATATATATATATATATATATATATATATATATATATATATATATAACTGTCGCGATCGATTCCCGCGTGGCTTTTCCTCAGCGCTTGTTCAGCCGTATGCGCGAGATTTGGTGCCTGAATCTACCATCCGACATCTGAATCTATCGCCCTTCGACTAACCCAACATAAATAGCAGCGTATCTCTTCCCCGTTTCTTTCTATTATCAACGAAAGCGTGTACCCGACTGGTGCGAACTTTGAAGGAAGGTGGGGAGGATAAAAGTGGATTTTAAAGCGTGAACTGAAGCGCAGTTATCTTATCTGTCTAACTAGCTGGGAAGGAGGTGTGCCTGTGTATGTATGGATAGTGGCTTAATGCTTTCGTTGGGTTGTTTTATTTATTTGATGGAGTGAGTATATGTAGTATTGAAATGGATGGATTGATTGTGGTTGGGTGGTTGGTCAACTTGTTGTGTTGGTTGCATTGGAAGTGTGGTGCTTTTCGACTGCAGCATTCGTCTGATTTATATTGAAAGAGATAGAATGACAGACGTTGATAGATCAGTGGATAGGGGATGGCTTATGGCTTAGCGAAACAGAGTTGCTGAAATGGTTCAGGCTGAAATCTATGTGTTTACAGTGAATAATTGCAGCTAGAGGGCATTGCTACTCTCGTCAAGAAAATGCGAGTAAGGCTGATGATGCCTGCCTGCCTCTTTCCAGAGACAGCTTGCAGCTGGACTAAACAGCGATCAATATTATCCATTTACTGCTTCATCTGTCCAGCTCTCTGATTCGTTCTCTCGTTATTTATTCCATCACCTCTAGATTTCTTTTGCTCCGAGATATTTTCCACTTCCTTCGTGTCCAATTCGAACAATCTCATCTCCCTCCTCTGCATTCAGTATCTATGTCAACATCTCTATCCACCTCTTCTCCAACTTGTACCTCTGTCCATTCCACTTTCGTCTAGTCTTTGTCTTTCTGTGTTCGTCCATTCATTGAGTGTTCAGTTGTTTCAGTCGGTTGTCACCAACCAAAAAAAGAAATTGGAAGTAGAGGGAGGGGAGGGGAGGGAGGTTCAGAGGACTAAACGAAGAAAGACCGACGTTGCTAATGGGAAGAGATAAAAGAAGATGGCTGGTCGTAAGACAGCATAAAACGTTGTATCTAACAAAACTGATTTATATGTAAAGTGCTGTTGAGGTAGATAATGCGATGCGTTGTCGTGCTAACGTAGATTACTGCATCAGAGCAGTGAGTATGAAAGGCGAGGGAGCGAATGCAACACTTTTTATGGGATCTCGAAGAGGAGGTTCGAGCGCGATGGCTCATGCAATGAATCCAGAGGGTATTTCAATCAGCAAAACGAAGGAAGTTGACCATATGGAAGTATACAGTAATTTGAAATGACACGATATTGTTGATTATTCAGAGTAGATTACCTAATTTGTAGATTACTGCATCAGAGTTTGATGTTTTCTCCAGTTGTAACCTCAAATTCGAGATTCTCTTCATTGGGGAGCACTGCTGTAGGCATTTCTGCCACACTTAACATTTAGTTTAATTGGAATTGGTCACTACACATCAGTTGTCATTCACTTGATCACAACGCATGATCGATTATCAGAACAATTTTCAGAACGGCAAACTATTCTAGAAAAATGATTTCTCGAAAAAAAAAAACAGTTTATCTGCCGTTAGCATAATTTAATCAGTCATTAAAGTTGATTTGACCTACTGTTGAAATTGATTTGATCTGTCATTGAAGTTTGGTTGATTTATCGCTGAAATTGATTTGATTAACCGCTCAAGTTGATTTGATCAGTCATTGCTGTTCATAAGATGTATAGTTAAAATTGGTTTGTTCATTCATCAAAATTGATTTGGTGTGATCTAACTAAGCATTCAGATTGGTTTGATCAGTCATTAATGTGGATAGAATCTAACGTTGACATAGGTTTATTCATGTATTGAAGTTAAGTCATGCAGTTATTAAAACTGATTTGATCTGCCATTGAAATGGATTTGACTGAAATTGGGTTGATCTGCCATTGACTTTGATTTCGTCAGTCACTAATGTTGATTTGATCTGAAGTTGAAATTGGTTTATTCATTCATCGAAATCGAATCGATCCAAAGTTGACATTAGTTTGATCAGTCATTAAAAGTGGGTTGATCTACCGTTGAAATTGATTTGATCAACCGTTGAAATTGATCGGGTCGGTCATTAAAAGTGGGTTGATCTACCTTAAAATTGATTTGATCAGTTATTGAAATTGATCTGGTCAATCATTGAGAATGGGTTGATCTACCTTAAAATTGATTTGATCAGTTATTGAAATTGATCTGGTCAATCATTGAGAATGGGTTGATCTACCTTAAAATTGATTTGATCAGTTATTGAAATTGATCTGGTCAATCATTGAGAATGGGTTGATCTACCACTCAAATGAACACTCACATATTTCATTACCTGAGATCATTTTAGCAGATACGTTTGCACAAATCGGGTAATATCTACACAGCGAATAGTAATCAAAAATCACACAGCGAGAACAGTGATGTTTCTGTTCCACACTTTTGGCAGATTCTTCTATTTTGTCCTGTTCCGCCCTTCAGTTGTTCTGTTGTTTGCGTCATTTTTCTCGCTGGTCCCTGTTGTCGCTTTGCGGTGCAGGTCCGCCTGAAAGCTTTGTGTATTCTCATTCATATAACATTCACAAACATGATCACGTTTTAAAGTTCCATTAGTACTACGAGAACATAGTCAAATGCATAAAGCCACGCGTGAAGAGGTGAGTGGAATATTAGGAAGTGAATATGGTGACGATTGTTTGGAGATAGTTTAAAAAAATTTAGTGAGATGAGATGAGGATTGCAGGTACCGGTGAGTCGGGAAAGTCAACATTTATCAAGCAGATGCGAATCATCCATGGGAACGGATATTCGGACGAGGATAAGCGTGGTTACATCCGACTCGTTTACCAGAACGTGTTCATGGCCATGCAGGCCATGATTCGCGCAATGGATACTCTCGCGATCCCTTATGGCGACCCCTCCTCAGATGTTCGTTTGCGCTGTGTTGATTTGTAATCATAATGGTAATGGTAACAAATAAAAGGTGTTGTTGCAGTTACAGGACAAAGCGAACGTGGTTCGTGCAATCGACTACGAGAATGTGACTTCGTTCGAAGAGCCGTATGTTAGTTATATAAAAGATTTATGGGAAGATAGTGGCATTCAAGAATGTTATGATCGACGAAGAGAATATCAACTCACCGATTCTGCGAAATAGTAACTTTTATGCACTGCTTCGTATTGTTCTTTCGATTGTCAAGAAACTGTTCAGTTGATTGTATGTGATGTAAACCATCAATGTTTCAGTTATCTATCAGATCTAAGGAGGTTAGCTGCACCCAACTATTTACCAACTGAGCAAGATATTCTTCGTGTTCGAGTACCGACCACTGGTATTATCGAATATCCTTTTGATCTGGAGCAGATTATTTTCAGGTAGTGATTATTTTTTCGTTGATTTATTGATTGGACCTTTTTGATTTGCTATCTGATTATTCAGAATGGTTGATGTGGGAGGTCAGAGGTCTGAACGACGAAAATGGATTCATTGTTTCGAGAATGTTACTTCGATAATGTTTCTTGTCGCGTTATCCGAGTACGATCAGGTGCTAGTTGAGTGCGATAATGAGGTGCGTGCGTTATTTTGATTATTCATTTCATTTGCATTTTGTATTATACTGATGAAGCTCAATGATTTATGCAAGTAGTGCTCGTACGAGTCGATAAATATTATAAAATGAACAGATGCAATGAGACTTGCATCGTTCTGAGTAATAGAGCATTTTGTGGGGACAGAAATGGGGTTGTTATGTAGTCAGTTGAAAGGAGGGCCTTAGAGCAAGGGACGTCTGATACAAATGACTAGAGGACAAAGATAAAAATGTGAGTTAGACGACTGGTTATAGCGGGGTAGAGTTATTGTCCTTTTAAGAGGAACTGGAGAAAATATGTTTACTTAAATGGTTTAGTAAGAAATATCAATTGTGGTGAGAGAAGGTAAGATTCAGACTGATTATTGGAATGTTTCTGTTATTGTTGTTGGAAATTAGGGTTAATTTTACAAATTTGGGGATGTGATAAAAAATAATGACAGTTGTGAGCAGCAATGCGTAATTTGAAAACGAGAAAATTGATCCAGCTCTTGCTCCAGCCTCGCATTTTTGACATTTTGGCTTTGGTTCCGCTTTTCCAAAATTTTTTCTCCGTGGGTGCGGAGCATTATCTGAGAACGAGGCCCTGCGACTCGTCGTAATTCTTCATGCCCTCGTGGGGGATGGACTTAGTCCAAAATCCGAACGCTGATGTGAACATAACCATTCGGTGCCCAATCAATCCGAGTATTCTAAAGAAATCGGTCGGATTCGAGTAATACTTGAAGAGGAACGTT
Source organism: Anisakis pegreffii (assembly GCA_035041965.1). Taxonomy (NCBI): domain Eukaryota; kingdom Metazoa; phylum Nematoda; class Chromadorea; order Rhabditida; family Anisakidae; genus Anisakis; species Anisakis pegreffii. Next base: position 121,277 of record JAPYMA010000458.1, read on the forward strand.
CTGCTCGTATATCAATATCAATATGATTGATACTATATTTGAGGTGGTTTGGACCTATTTATCTATTTACAAAAATGGTGCTAAGAGAGATATAATTTAAGAATCGAATGGAGGAATCGAAAGCACTATTCCGTACCATTATCACGTACCCGTGGTTCACAAATTCCTCTGTGATATTATTTTTGAATAAGAGGGATCTCTTAGAAGAGAAAATACTTTATTCGCATCTCGCCGACTACTTCCCCGAATACGACGGTATGTTTTTGGTTTATTCATTATTGACCCGTTAGGGAACTGCAATTTACTTTTAACAACGCTGGTATTGATAGCACTGATGTGATATAAATGGTTGTTGGACAGAATCGTGTAAATCAGATTCATCGTCGCAAATAACCTTTTTCTGCTTTCAACAAGAAATTTTACTTTTTGATGAAGGGTATCTTTTTGAGTGTGCATTTGACAGTTACCAATATTATCGATTCTGTTATTTAAGGACCACCGAGGGACGCGATCGCAGCACGCGAGTTTATTTTAAAAATGTTCGTCGATTTAAATCCGGATGCTGATAAAATAATTTATTCTCACTTCACTTGTGCCACAGGTTCGTTAATGATCATTGAGGAGGTGTATCTTCAGTAAATCGTGGTGTTTAAAAGAGTAAAAAATTCAGATACGGAGAATATACGTTTCGTGTTTGCTGCAGTGAAGGATACAATATTGCAACATAATCTGAAGGAGTACAATTTGGTTTGATGAATGCTTATTGGTTGATGGGGTGGCGATCAGTGATCGATATTGATTGCGAAGAGATCTGATAGTTTAATTAATTAATTGGTCGATTGATTGTTATTCGCGCAATGATGCCTTCCTTATTTTAATCATTTATTATTTCGAAGCTGCTCCTCTTTCCGACAGTATGAATCACCTTGAATGTGAACAATAAACTCCAATTTATTCATTAACCTTACCGATAGTGATTGTGACCATCGAATGATCATTTCCTGAAGAAAGTTTCAATTGAATCGTCATAAATAATTACTCCTACTGAAGATGGTTTCTGATGGATAGTTTTGCTGATTGCCGTGAGGTTATTTAAATGCACTCCTCATCAGATTCCTTTCATCACCTAATACCACCATTTTATCATTTTTTGGCCCTTGAAATTCTTGAAACCAAATCAACAACATTTGCTTCATCTGTTTCTTGTCGATAATTCCCTGAATCCTCATTTGCTAGGCGCTAAGCACCCCTTGATTTGATATTGTTATTTTATTACTGTTGTTCATTATTATTTTCTAATATTATTGATATTGGAATTATAATTAATATCATTTTAATTATTCATATGATGCACAATTTCTTTTTGGCACTTTCTTACTGAAGCAGTGTTAGAGGTGGATGGATGGACATGCCGTAGTGAGTAGTGGTAAATGTTAGGGAATGAACAAGTGCCGTGCAGTTGTGTTTGATTTGTGCTGGATTAATTCATTGTGTGGCGAATGATGATTGATAACTGAGTTGATTAATTAACTGATAATAGTATATTGTGGTGATGATGCTATCGTTTATGTGTTGTTCTGAATATATGAAATAATTGGATTTTCTTTTGTTGTTGTTGGTTTGTTGAATTGAATATAATCAATTGCGTTGTCCCCCGCTGCCGTGTACTTTAAAAGTTGTTTTTGAGAAATGTCATCGTTATGATTTCGCTCATCATTTAAAGTCGTCTTTGAATTGTGAATTCTTCCGCAAGAGGTTATTTCTTTCTTTGATTATCATTGATCTAGATTGAGTTGGTGTGATCATGGTGATTTATTTAGTAATATTCAGTTGTTTTATTTCATTACAATATTTCATTTCAGTGGGCGCTTATGCTCTTCTTCTTCGTCGTTGTATTATTATTATTATTCATCTATTTTATTTCGTTCAAATTTCGAAATTTGGTGGTAATAGCCATTCAGTTTTTGTTTGTATATGCTGAAATATTTCGCTGATTTATTCGGAATTCTCGTTTTTTAGAAGAAATTTCATTTTAAAATTCTGTTTAAATTGATGATTTGCAAAGTAAAAGTGTAATGAGTTAGTCAGTTTTTGGCTGATCATAGCCACTTTTTGCAACATCGCAGGAATGCGTTCAGAACGTGCAAAATTTATCCTTTTTCGGTCCTATTTTTGTTCGGTTTAAGAACGATTCAATTAATTTCAATTGAATCTATATGGTTTCTTCCAAAATTGTAATGAAGATTGTGGTAACGTATCCTTGTGATGACGACGGTATTCCAGCAAATCGTTCGATGATCCTTCTCGTCAGCTAGTCTCTTCCGCCCAGAATATAGCACGATGGATAATCGTTGACCCTTCCGGACCGTTATTTCTCTCTGATAGGCCATTATTATTATTTATTATTATTAATATTATTATTTATTACTATTAATATTGTTATTACTATTATTATTGTTATTATTACCATAATTATCATTACCATTATTATAATTCTCATTGTTACTTTGTTCAATAAAACAACTCTTCATCTTAAGTTAGTACTAATTAAGGCATACTGCTGTTGATATGAATCATTCAATCTGCGTGTCGTTTTTTTCTCTTCGTTCCGTGTGATCTTTACTTTACCAGCTGCCGCCGTGGTTACTGATCGTTTTTGAATTTATTCAGTAATTAATCTTTTTCTGTTGTTTTCAAAGAAGTCTAATCGAACATCAATGAATTTCTATGGCATTGACACGAAAATTAGCGAGGTAGTTTCATTTGTTGGTTTTTGAAATTTATTTAGCCACTGATATTTTTCAGATTCAATTTATTTTCCGTCGCACCAAGTTTTGAATCGTTTCGTCTGGCCAAATATAGTGATGGTGCATTGCTCATTGTAAACCGTGTTCGGGCCCATACTTTCAAACGTCGCTAAGACTCGTCTGTACCGTCTCAAATTGTCCTTCCTCGTTCATTATCCCCCGCGTATCGTTCACAATTCACCCCCTCAAATACATTTCTCCCAGTTGTTTTTCAGTCGCATAATATGCACTAAATCCAAAGTGCATATTACTTCTCGAAACCACTTCTGCTAGTGTTCATTTTTGTTTAAAATTTCGTTCGAATTCAGATCCATCCCAAATGTGTTGTTAAATGTAGTTGTGATTGTTGTATACTGTTCACGTGTAGGCTATCTGATGATCGAAGCGTAATGATACATCTTTTGAGGTTAAAATCAATGAATAATACTGAACTTTATTTATTTTATACAAATGTATTGTTTGCCATAAAATGCGTTATCACAGAATGAACGGTTTCGTTCACGTCTGCGAATTGTTGTACTTTTGTCAACTTTTCATCGTAACCTGCCAAAATGTTTAACATTGCTTTTTGAACAACTTTTTCGGATAAGTCCGTCTCGAAATGTTCTACTTGATCAGCAGTGCGTGCGGAGAGCACCGAGGGTAACTTCACAGGTTGTCTAATCTGTCTGTCCATCTGTCTACAAATGCATTTGAGCGCTATTTGCGAGTGAATCAATTTACGAAATGAATTCGACAAGTAAATTTTAATTTTGTCCACAAAATCTGGTGATTATTATACATGATCAAGTTAGATCTTAAAATATGAGATGGGATCTCGCAAGGAATTGTAATCGTTCTGCGGGCTCTATAGCCCATCTTTGTGCCTCTGAAGTGAAGTATTAATTAACAGTGGAATATATTTCCCATCCGAATAAGTGTGTATCTCGTTAGCAGTATTGTTAATATTTTCTGTTATTATTTTTATTTCTGTTATATTTGTCCATCTCATTTTTCGATTGTTTGTTTCATATTATATCAGTTCATCGTTGATTCATTCGTTCATTACAACAAACAGAAAACACAGACATTGAATTAATTATTTTATAAAAAATGAGTGTATTTTTATAAATTTTGCGATAGTTCGTTTATTTTCTTATTTTTGTTTTTTACTTATATTCATTATTATTACTGTTATTATTATTATTATTAATAGTATTATTGTTATTATTATTATTATTATTATTATTAGTATTTATGATTAAGCTATTGTTTTTGTATCATGAAAAGCGGTTAAATTTCCAGTTCAAATCTTATTTGAAATTGTTCATTAATGTTTTGTTTATTTGTTGTTTGAATGGTGACGAGAAAGTGGTCAGAATTGGTGCATATAAGCATATATTTTTCATTTAAGAACACGTAGCATTATTTTTCTTTCTCAAGAGTTCGGGTCGGTATGCTGCTCTCTCGCAAGCTCACGGTCTTTTAATCGTTACTCGAGCACATTCCTAAACTCAGATTACTCTTCGATCCGCTATCATTTCCAGAAAGCCACGTCTTATTGCTCTTTTCAAGCGTCACCGTAATTGAAAGTGCATTTTTTGCAAATTTCAGTTTGTGATTCCAAAAGTGAACCAGTTTAAACTTATGGAATGTGCTCAGTCCTATCATTGTGTCACCATTCACTTGTATATGTCAGTAAAGGATTTGGCTCAAATTTGACACATCATTGCACTTCACCGTCGCGCGGCTTTGAAACCCAGGCGATTGTTTTAGAGCTGGACAGCATACCACTACACCACATGCCATCACCAATGAAGTGCCTGATCGTTTCTCCTATTCGTTAGAATGTATGCGAGAGGAGTTGCCCTCAAGACTCAGCGTAATTTCGACAAGAACATGAATCTGGAATGTAAGCCACCGATATGAGCCCTAGTTTGAGGCTGATGTGTAGTCCCGCCATCTTTCTTCAGCATTATCTATAACACTGTCAGCGAGTGATTTATTTAATCCGGTTCATGCTATCTGCCTAAGTATTGATACTTCACTTCGAAGGCTTAACAATGGTGTGTATGCATTTTGTATGGGAAGTTCGACGTATGAGAGAGAAGATGAATTATCAGTGGAGCCCGTCAAATTCTCCCCTGTAGCTATGCAAATTTACGAATGATAAGAGATGATATCTTATGAGAGAGAAGATGAGTTATTAGCTGTATTTTCTATGTGTGCGCGTGAAGTAATGCGCAGTTACCTAAGCGCATGCGCGCGTGTAACGCCCGGATTCAGCAATTGAGCCGAAATTAGAGGTTGCTGTTTGGCGTGTTTTCGCAACGGATTTATGGGTGTTTTTGTTGTTTTCGTTGAAAGTTCTAGGTGATTTTTAGCAAAAGTTTTGTTTTTTCGTTGTTTGACTGATAGAATGCTTTTGCCATTCAGAGATCAGAGACGTAAATCATTTATTCTGTGGTGATCACTCGAAATGTTAGATTTAATTAAGTACCAGTATCAGTAAGAACACAGCTGTGATTCAGCTAAGGACAAACCATAGCAATGGTCGACGTGGATGCGTTGAACGATGAAGAGTTGCGCGACGAACTGGTTACGCGTGGAGTCAATGTGGGTCCAATAGTGGCAACCACACGTTCTCTTTATGTCAATAAACTGAAGCGCCTATTAGGCGCAGAGAACATGAGTGGTGATCATCTCGCTGATGAGAATAACGCTACCCAGAATGGTTTCATCACCAATGGTGACACCCACCATGCTCAGCCTGAACAGTTTGTTCGTGTCAGAAACACCAATCTTGCATCCTCTGCTTCAACGGTACAGTTTCTTCTAATGCTGAATTTTTTATTTCTATGAACTCATAAAAATGTTTCAATAATTTTACAATAATCTGCCTTTTTTGAATTTTATCCGGTAATGTACTTTTATCAAGAACTATCAAGTGTTCACTCATTCCATTGTGCTGTTCGTATTCAATCGTTTAGTATTTAAAATAATCATTTGAAGACGCCATCAGTAGTCCGTAGCACTCCTCCAGTCGACGATACGTCCGGCAAAGCTTCAGTTGATCAGGCGTTTTTGAATGAGAATCAGCAAGCACAACAGAGTGATCTGAATTATTCTCGTAATCAGTACACTTCTCAGCAACAAATTTTACACAGTGAAGCACTTAAACCAACAATTTTCGAGGTTATTTTTATTGTTTGTTGTTGAGTTATCGAACTTTATGGTGTGATGAGGATTTAAAGTGAGGATTTTACTTGTGGGTTCATGTTTCCTAGCTAACATCACAGAGTAATCGTAATCGCTACTAAATTGCAGGACAGCGAAGGACTGCCATCACCACCACCAAAACTAGTCCCTTACCGTGAACATTCGTCATCTAGTGAGTCATCCGAAGTGTGCGGTGAGGAAAGTTCGCGTCAGCTGTCGTGGCAAGAAGTTCAGCAACTCGTTTCACCTTCACCTTTGACCGTTAGAAGTGGCATACGCACGCACACTTTATATACTGGTAGCGCACACTCGAAGGCTTATTGTGAAGGAAGTGAGGATTGTTCAGTGCCTTCGAGAACATCATCTGAAGCATCGAAAAGCTTTACAACGATTGGATTTTTGGTTATATTAGCCATATTCCTTTTCTTTGTCATTCAAAACATAGTCTCTTACAACAGAGGTGATGCCACTTATGAAGAATTATAAATTTGTTTATTGGTTGATAAATTCAGTTATTCGTTTCAACATCAGCTCGACGTTGAGATCAGCAATAATGAAACATTCTTGTTGAATTTGATTACTTGCGGTTGATGGTAGATTTCGTGGATTATTTTTGACCGCTGATATTATTATTCATTCGCATCATTTGAAAAGGAATTGTTTTTTCATTATATTTTATCTGTATTTGATATTCGAACTGGAATGTATATCTCCAATTTCTCATGGCTATTGTTGTTGTTACTTGTGTAACTTTCGTTGTTCTCGTCGCGAAGTCTGTTTTCATGAATTTCCGTGATGTTCTTTTTTCACGGATCGCCTTTGTTCTCCACTCGTTTCTGTTCTATTATTGCAGATGTTTATATGTTCTAATATGTTATGTTTTCACCTGAATTTGACTCCGTTTATCGGGTTTTATTACCTCCATTCATAATAAAATATTTTATTTCTTTTGGGTTCCAGCTCACCGCTTGCGAGTATATTTGGTAGATGGGGTAAATAAAATACCTGGATTCGTAAACCACATATTTTGCTTACTCCATCCTTATATCAAACATACTCATTTTACTTATTTCCTTCTCTCCTGATAAATGACAAAAGGGAGGAATAAGCAAAATATGATTTACAACCGTCGAATCGATTCGACGAATCGGCGATCGTCATTCGGCGGGTCGGCGATTGGCCGTCGAATCGATTCGACTTATCAGTGATCGCGATTCGCTGGGTCGGTGATCGGCCGTCGAATCGATTCGATGGATCGGCGATCGCGATTCGACGGATCGGCGATCGGCTGTCGAATCGATCCGATGGGTCGGCGATCGCGACTCGACGGATCGGTGATCGGCCGTCAAGTCGATTAGACGGATGGGCGATCGCGATTCGACGGGTCGGTGATCGGCCGTCGAATCGACTAGACGGATCGGAGATCGCGACTCGACAGATTGACGATTGGCCGTCGAATCAATTCGATGGATCGGCCATCGGTCGTCCAATCGATTCGACGGATCGGCGATCGCGATTCCACGGGTCGGCGATCAAGATTCGGCGGGTCGGCGACCGGCCGTCGAATCGAATCGACGCATTTCCAAAACACAAGTTGATTAGTTTGTCAAAAATATGACATGTTTCGGTTGAAAGTGGACATTTTCATAAGAGAAGTTGATTATTTTGTCTAAAATATCACATGTTTCGATTCAAAACGGGCATTTCCAAAAGACAAGTTGATTATTTTGTCAAAAACATGTTTCGGTTAGAGGAGGACATTTTCATAAGAGAAATTGATTATTTTGTCTAAAATATGACGCTTCGATCGAAAATCACCATTTTCGTAAGAGAAATTGATTACTTTGAATGAAAGATGACGCATTTCGATTTAAAATCGGCATTTTCATGAGATCAATTGATTATTTTGTCTAAAATGTAACATTTTTAGATTAAAAATGGACATTTTCATAAGAGATTTTGATTATTTTGTCTAAAATATGACGTTTTGATGGAAAAACGACAATTTTTCAAGAGTGACTGATTACTACGACAAAAATATGACACTTCTCGTTTAAAAACGGTCATTTCGAAAAGCCAAGTTGATTATTTTGCCTAAAATATGACATGTTTCGATTGAAAATCGATATTTTCATATGAGAGATTGATTATTTTGTCTAAAATATGACACGTTTCGATTGAAAATCGACATTTTCATATGAGAGATTGATTACTTTGTCTAAAATATGACGTTTCGATGGAAAATCGACAATTTGTTAAGAGTGACTGATTATTTTGACTGAAATGTGACATCCTGCGATTCAAAATGGCCATTTTAATATGATAAATAGACTAGTATGTCTAAAATATGACATGTTTCGATTGAAAACGGGCATTTCCAAAAGAAAATTTGATTATTTTGAATGATATATGACATATTTTGATTGAAAACGGACACTTTCATAAGAGAAATTGATTATTTTATCAGAATATGACATACTTCGATTGAAAACGGACATTCCCAATAGACAAGATGATTATTTTGTCAAAAATGTGACGAATCTGTTGAAAATGGACATTTTCATGAGAGAGATTGATCATTTTGCCTAGAATATGACATCTTTCGATTGAAAACGGGTATTTTCATAAGAGAAATTGATTATTTTGTCTAAAATATGACGTTTCGATTCAAACTCGACAATTTCATAAGAGAGTTTGATTATTTTGACTTAAATGTGACATGTTGCGATTGAATACAGGCATTATCGTGAGATAAATCGAGCATTTAGTCTAAAGTACGACATGTTTTGATTGAAAATGGACATTTTCATATGAGAAATTGATTCTTTTGTCCAAAATATGACAATTTCTTACGATAGATTTACTTATTTGACTGAATTGAGACATTTTGCGATTCAAAGTGGGCATTTTCAAATGATAAATTGATTATTATGTCTAAAGTGTGACATGTTTCGATTGAATATGGACATTTTCATATATGAAATTGAATATTTTGAATGATATATATTTTGAATGATATATGACATCTTTCGATTGAAAACGGGCATTTTCATAAGAGAAATTGATTATTTTGTCTGAAATATGACGTTTCGATTCAAACACGACAATTTCATCAGAGAGCTTGATTATTTTGACTTAAATGTGACATGTTGCGATTGAATACAGGCATTATCGTGAGATAAATCAAGCATTTAGTCTAAAGTATGACATGTTTTGATTGAAAATGGACATTTTCATATGAGAAATTGATTCTTTTGTCCAAAATATGACAATTTCTTACGATAGATTTACTTTATTTAATCAGCAAATCATACTCATTACGAGTTTATGCCTCTCTGTTATTACCAATATCACTAATATCACATTCTTCCTTCCTTGGCATTCTTCTTTCCGCGCAGCTAACGATAATAGCGTTTGGAATCATCTGTCTTCATGAAATCCGAACTTGAATTATTGATTTGGCAAGTACAGAGGTTTTGGGCTACTCTCCCATATGCCCATTTATTTCTAGGGAGAGGGACTCAGAAGGAGCCCGAAAATACATTCCGATTGATCGATTGAACACTTGTCCAACGATCGTTCAGAGTAGTTGTTTGGAACAGCCATCAGTAGTGAATCAGTAATCTTTCGTTATCAGTAATAAACGATTAATGTAACCGAGTAGATCCATAGCAATCGGCATATCAAGCACGCCACAACCAACCAATAACGAGTGCCTGTTGCCATAGATAATTTGCATAGTTAAATCCAGCCGAATACCAACAACAATCCATTAAGCCATCGCAACAATGACGAACATTTTGCCGATCGCACAGAACGATCGACAAACCAACCGCTCACCGTCACCAACCAATGATCCGATAGATTTACTTATTTGACTGAATTGAGACATTTTGCGATTCAAAGTGGGCATTTTCAAATGATAAATTGATTATTACGTCCAAAACATGACATGATTCGATTGAAAACGAGCATTTCCAAAAGAAAATTTGATTATTTTGAATGATATATGACATACTTCGATTGAAAACGGACATTTCCAATAGACAAGATGATTATTTTGTCAAAAATGTGACGTTTCTGTTGAAAATGGACATTTTCATATGAGAGATTGATTATTTTGTCTGAAATGTGACATTTTGCGATTCAAAATGGGCATTTTCATATGATAAATTGATTATTTTGTCTAAAATATGACATGTTTCGATTGAAAATGGACATTGTCATAAGAGAAATTGATTACTTTGAATGAAATATGACATAATTCGATTGAAAACGGGCATTTTCCAAAAGACAAGTTGATTATTTTGTCAAAAATGTGACGTTTCTGTTGAAAATGGACATTTTCATATGAGAGATTGATTATTTTGTCTGAAATGTGACATTTTGCGATTCAAAATGGGCATTTTCATATGATAAATAGATTAGTTATGTCTAAAATATGACATTTTTCGATTGAAAATGGACATTGTCATAAGAGAAATTGATTACTTTGAATGAAATATGACATAATTCGATTGAAAACGGGCATTTCCAAAAGACAAGTTGATTATTTTGTCAAAAATGTGACGTTTCTGTTGAAAATGGACATTTTCATATGAGAGATTGATTATTTTGTCTGAAATGTGACATTTTGCGATTCAAAATGGGCATTTTCATATGATAAATAGATTAGTTATGTCTAAAATATGACATTTTTCGATTGGAAATGGACATTGTCATAAGAGAAATTGATTACTTTGAATGAAATATGACATAATTCGATTGAAAACGGGCATTTCCAAAAGACAAGTTGATTATTTTGTCAAAAATGTGACGTTTCTGTTGAAAATGGACATTTTCATATGAGAGATTGATTATTTTGTCTGAAATGTGACATTTTGCGATTCAAAATGGGCATTTTCATATGATAAATTGATTATTTTGTCTAAAATATGACATGTTTCGATTGAAAATGGACATTGTCATATGAGAAATTGATTATTTTGTCTAGAATATGACATCTTTCGATTGAAAACGGGCATTTCCAAAAGACAAGTTGATTATTTTGTCAAAAATGTGACGTTTCTGTTGAAAATGGACATTTTCATATGAGAGATTGATTATTTTGTCTGAAATGTGACATTTTGCGATTCAAAATGGGCATTTTCATATGATAAATTGATTATTTTGTCTAAAATATGACATGTTTCGATTGAAAATGGACATTTTCATAAGAGAAATTGATTATTTTGAATGAAATATGACATATTTCGATTGAAAACGGGCATTTTCATAAGACAAGTTGATTATTTTGTCTAAAATGTGACGTTTCTGATTGAAAATGGACATTTTCATATGAGAGATTGATTATTTTGTCTGAAATGTGACATTTTGCGATTCAAAATGGGCATTTTCATATGATAAATTGATTATTTTGTCTAAAATATGACATGTTTCGATTGAAAATGGGCATTTTCATATGAGAAATTGATTATTTTGTCTGAAATATGACATGTTTCGATTGAAAACGGACATTTTCATAAGAGAAATTGATTATTTTGTCTAAAATATGACATGTTTCGATTGAAAATGGGCATTTTCATAAGACAAATTGATTATTTTGTCTAAAATGTGACATTTTCGATTCAAAATGGACATTTTCATATGAGAAATTGATTATTTTGAATGAAATATGACATATTTCGATTTAAAATGGGCATTTTCATAAGATAAATTGATTATTTTGTGCTAAAATGTGACGTTTCGATGGAAAATAGACAATTTCTCAAGAGAGATTGATTATTTTGACTGAAATGTGACATCTTGCGATTCAAAATGGGCATTTTAATATGATAAATAGATTAGTATGTCTAAAATATGACATGATTCGATTGAAAACGGGCATTTCCAAAAGAGAAATTTGATTATTTTGAATGATATATGACATACTTCGATTGAAAACGGACATTTCCAAAAGACAAGATTGATTATTTTGTCAAAAATGTGACGTTTCTGTTGAAAATGGACATTTTCATATGAGAGATTGATTATTTTGTCTGAAATGTGACATTTTGCGATTCAAAATGGGCATTTTCATATGATAAATTGATTATTTTGTCTAAAATATGACATGTTTCGATTGAAAATGGACATTGTCATAAGAGAAATTGATTACTTTGAATGAAATATGACATAATTCGATTGAAAACGGGCATTTCCAAAAGACAAGTTGATTATTTTGTCAAAAATGTGACGTTTCTGTTGAAAATGGACATTTTCATATGAGAGATTGATTATTTTGTCTGAAATGTGACATTTTGCGATTCAAAATGGGCATTTTAATATGATAAATAGATTAGTATGTCTAAAATATGACATTTTTCGATTGGAAATGGACATTGTCATAAGAGAAATTGATTACTTTGAATGAAATATGACATAATTCGATTGAAAACGGGCATTTCCAAAAGACAAGTTGATTATTTTGTCAAAAATGTGACGTTTCTGTTGAAAATGGACATTTTCATATGAGAGATTGATTATTTTGTCTGAAATGTGACATTTTGCGATTCAAAATGGGCATTTTAATATGATAAATAGATTAGTATGTCTAAAATATGACATTTTTCGATTGGAAATGGACATTGTCATAAGAGAAATTGATTACTTTGAATGAAATATGACATAATTCGATTGAAAACGGGCATTTCCAAAAGACAAGTTGATTATTTTGTCAAAAATGTGACGTTTCTGTTGAAAATGGACATTTTCATATGAGAGATTGATTATTTTGTCTCAAATGTGACATTTTGCGATTCAAAATGGGCATTTTTATATGATAAATTGATTAGTTTGTCTAAAATATGACATGTTTCGATTGAAAATGGACATTGTCATAAGAGAAATTGATTACTTTGAATGAAATATGACATAATTCGATTGAAAACGGGCATTTTCAAAAGACAAGTTGATTATTTTGTCAAAAATGTGACGTTTCTGTTGAAAATGGACATTTTCATATGAGAGATTGATTATTTTGTCTGAAATGTGACATTTTGTGATTCAAAATGGGCATTTTCATATGATAAATTGATTGTTTTGTTTAAAATATGACATGTTTCTGATTGAAAATGGACATTGTCATATGAGAGATTGATTATTTTGTCTAGAATATGACATCTTTCGATTGAAAACGGGCATTTCCAAAAGACAAGTTGATTATTTTGTCAAAAATGTGACATTTCTGTTGAAAATGGACATTTTCATATGAGAGATTGATTATTTTGTCTGAAATGTGACATTTTGCGATTCAAAATGGGCATTTTCATATGATAAATTGATTAGTTATGTCTAAAATATGACATTTTTCGATTGAAAATGGACATTGTCATAAGAGAAATTGATTACTTTGAATGAAATATGACATAATTCGATTGAAAACGGGCATTTTCCAAAAGACAAGTTGATTATTTTGTCAAAAATGTGACGTTTCTGTTGAAAATGGACATTTTCATATGAGAGATTGATTATTTTGTCTGAAATGTGACATTTTGCGATTCAAAATGGGCATTTTCATATGATAAATAGATTAGTATGTCTAAAATATGACATTTTTCGATTGGAAATGGACATTGTCATAAGAGAAATTGATTACTTTGAATGAAATATGACATAATTCGATTGAAAACGGGCATTTTCCAATAGACAAGTTGATTATTTTGTCAAAAATGTGACGTTTCTGTTGAAAATGGACATTTTCATATGAGAAGATTGATTATTTTGTCTCAAATGTGACATGTTTGCGATTGAAAATGGGCATTTATCATATGATAAATTGATTATTTTGTCTAAAATATGACATGTTTCTGATTGAAAATGGACATTTTCATAAGAGAAATTGATTATTTTGTCTGAAATATGACATGTTTCGATTGAAAACGGACATTTTCATAAGAGAAATTGATTATTTTGTCTAAAATGTGACATGTTTCGATTGAAAATGGACATTTTCATATGAGAAATTGATTATTTTGTCTAAAATGTGACATTTTGCGATTCAAAATGGACATTTTCGTATGAGAAATTGATTATTTTGAATGAAATATGACATATTTCGATTTAAAATGGGCATTTTCATAAGATAAATTGATTGTTTTGGCTAAAATGTGACGTTTCGATGGAAAATAGACAATTTCTTAAGAGAGATTGATTATTTTGACTGAAATGTGACATCTTGCGATTCAAAATGGGCATTTTAATATGATAAATAGATTAGTATGTCTAAAATATGACATGATTCGATTGAAAACGGGCATTTCCAAAAGAAAATTTGATTATTTTGAATGATATATGACATACTTCGATTGAAAACGGACATTTCCAATAGACAAGATGATTATTTTGTCAAAAATGTGACGTTTCTGTTGAAAATGGACATTTTCATATGAGAGATTGATTATTTTGTCTGAAATGTGACATTTTGCGATTCAAAATGGGCATTTTCATATGATAAATTGATTATTTTGTCTAAAATATGACATGTTTCGATTGAAAATGGACATTGTCATAAGAGAAATTGATTACTTTGAATGAAATATGACATATTTCGATTGAAAATGGGCATTTTCATAAGACAAGTTGATTATTTTGTCAAAAATGTGACGTTTCTGTTGAAAATGGACATTTTCATATGAGAGATTGATTATTTTGTCTGAAATGTGACATTTTGCGATTCAAAATGGGCATTTTCATATGATAAATTGATTATTTTGTCTAAAATATGACATGTTTCGATTGAAAATGGACATTGTCATAAGAGAAATTGATTACTTTGAATGAAATATGACATATTTCGATTGAAAACGGGCATTTCCAAAAGACAAGTTGATTATTTTGTCAAAAATGTGACGTTTCTGTTGAAAATGGACATTTTCATATGAGAGATTGATTATTTTGTCTGAAATGTGACATTTTGCGATTCAAAATGGGCATTTTCATATGATAAATTGATTAGTTTTGTCTAAAATATGACATGTTTCTGATTGAAAATGGACATTGTCATAAGAGAAATTGATTACTTTGAATGAAATATGACATAATTCGATTGAAAACGGGCATTTCCAAAAGACAAGTTGATTATTTTGTCAAAAATGTGACGTTTCTGTTGAAAATGGACATTTTCATATGAGAGATTGATTATTTTGTCTGAAATGTGACATTTTGCGATTCAAAATGGGCATTTTCATATGATAAATTGATTATTTTGTCTAAAATATGACATGTTTCGATTGAAAATGGACATTTTCATATGAGAAATTGATTATTTTGTCTAGAATATGACATCTTTCGATTGAAAACGGACATTTTCATAAGAGAAATTGATTATTTTGTCTAAAATATGACATGTTTCGATTGAAAATGGGCATTTTCATAAGACAAATTGATTATTTTGTCTAAAATGTGACATTTTCGATTCAAAATGGACATTTTCGTAATGAGAAATTGATTATTTTGAATGAAATATGACATATTTCGATTTAAAATGGGCATTTTCATAAAATAATTGATTGTTTTGGCTAAAATGTGACGTTTCGATGGAAAATAGACAATTTCTTAAGAGAGATTGATTATTTTGACTGAAATGTGACATCTTGCGATTCAAAATGGGCATTTTAATATGATAAGTAGATTAGTACGTCCAAAACATGACATGATTCGATTGAAAACGAGCATTTCCAAAAGAAGATTTGATTATTTTGAATGATATATGACATACTTCGATTGAAAGCGGACATTTCCAATAGACAAGATGATTATTTTGTCAAATATGTGACGTTTCTGTTGAAAATGGATATTTTCATGAGAGAGATTGATTATTTTGTCTGAAATGTGACATTTTGCGATTCAAAATGGGCATTTTCATATGATAAATTGATTATTTTGTCTAAAATATGACATGTTTCGATTGAAAATGGACATTTTCATATGAGAAATTGATTATTTTGAATGAAATATGACATATTTCGATTCAAAATGGGCATTTTCATATGATAAATTGATTATTTTGTGTATAATGTGACGTTTCGATGGAGAATAGACAATTTCTCAAGAGAGATTGATTATTTTGACTGAAATGTGACATCTTGCGATTCGAAATGGGCATTTTAATATGTTAAATAGATTAGTATGTCTAAAATATGACATGTTTTGATTGAAAACGGGCACGTCCAAAAGAAAAAAGAAAAATTGATTATTTTGTCAGAATATGACATGTTTCGATTGAAAACGGGCATTACCAAAAGCCAAGTTGATTATTTTGTCAAAAATGTCACGTTTCTCTTGAAAATGGACAACTTCATATGAGAGATTCCTTATTTTGTCTGAAATGTGACATTTTGTGATTCAAATGGGCATTTTCATATGATAAATTGATTATTTTGTGTATAATGTGACATTTGTCGATTGAAGACGGACATTTTCGTAAGAGAAATTGATTATTTTGAATGAAGTATGACATATTTCGGCATTTCCAAAAGCCACGTTGATTACTTTGTCAAAAATGTCACGTTTACGTTGAAAATGGGTAACTTCATATGAGAGATTGATTATTTTGCCTGAAATGTGGCGTACTGCGATTCAAAATGGGCATTTTAATATGATAAATTGATTAGTATGTCTAAAATATGACATGTTTCGATTGAAAACGGACATTTTCATAAGAGAAGATTGATTATTTTGAATGATATATGACATACTTCGATTGAAAACGGGCATTTCCAAAAGACAAGTTGATTATTTTGTCAAAAATGTGACGTTTCTGTTGAAAATGGACATTTTCATATGAGAGATTGATTATTTTGTCTGAAATGTGACATTTTGCGATTCAAAATGGGCATTTTCATATGATAAATTGATTATTTTGTCTAAAATATGACATGTTTCGATTGAAAATGGACATTGTCATAAGAGAAATTGATTACTTTGAATGAAATATGACATAATTCGATTGAAAACGGGCATTTTCAAAAGACAAGTTGATTATTTTGTCAAAAATGTGACGTTTCTGTTGAAAATGGACATTTTCATATGAGAGATTGATTATTTTGTCTGAAATGTGACATTTTGCGATTCAAAATGGGCATTTTCATATGATAAATTGATTGTTTTGTTTAAAATATGACATGTTTCTGTTGAAAATGGACATTGTCATATGAGAAATTGATTACTTTGAATGAAATATGACATATTTCGATTGAAAACGGGCATTTTCAAAAGACAAGTTGATTATTTTGTCAAAAATGTGACGTTTCTGTTGAAAATGGACATTTTCATATGAGAGATTGATTATTTTGTCTGAAATGTGATATTTTGTTATTCAAAATGGGCATTTTCATATGTTAAATTGATTGTTTTGTTTAAAATATGACATGTTTCTGTTGAAAATGGACATTGTCATATGAGAGATAGATTATTTTGTCTAGAATATGACATCTTTCGATTGAAAACGGGCATTTCCAAAAGACAAGTTGATTATTTTGTCAAAAATGTGACATTTCTGTTGAAAATGGACATTTTCATATGAGAGATTGATTATTTTGTCTGAAATGTGACATTTTGCGATTCAAAATGGGCATTTTCATATGATAAATTGATTATTTTGTCTAAAATATGACATGTTTCGATTGAAAATGGACATTGTCATAAGAGAAATTGATTACTTTGAATGAAATATGACATAATTCGATTGAAAACGGACATTTTCATAAGACAAGTTGATTATTTTGTCTAAAATGTGACATGTTTCGATTGAAAATGGACATTTTCATATGAGAGATTGATTATTTTGTCTAAAATGTGACATTTTGCGATTCAAAATGGACATTTTCATATGAGAAATTGATTATTTTGAATGAAATATGACATATTTCGATTTAAAATGGGCATTTTCATAACATAAATTGATTGTTTTGGCTAAAATGTGACGTTTCGATGGAAAACAGACAATTTCTTAAGAGACGTTGATTATTTTGACTGAAATGTGACATCTTGCGATTCAAAATGGGCATTTTAATATGTTAAATAGATTAGTATGTCTAAAATATGACATGTTTCGATTGAAAACGGGCATTTCCAAAAGAGAAATTTGATTATTTTGAATGATATATGACATACTTCGATTGAAAACGGGCATTTCCAAAAGACAAGTTGATTATTTTGTCAAAAATGTGACGTTTCTGTTGAAAATGGACATTTTCATATGAGAGATTGATTATTTTGTCTGAAATGTGACATTTTGCGATTCAAAATGGGCATTTTCATATGATAAATTGATTATTTTGTCTAAAATATGACATGTTTCGATTGAAAATGGACATTGTCATAAGAGAAATTGATTACTTTGAATGAAATATGACATAATTCGATTGAAAACGGGCATTTCCAAAAGACAAGTTGATTATTTTGTCAAAAATGTGACGTTTCTGTTGAAAATGGACATTTTCATATGAGAGATTGATTATTTTGTCTGAAATGTGACATTTTGCGATTCAAAATGGGCATTTTCATATGTTAAATTGATTGTTTTGTTTAAAATATGACATGTTTCTGTTGAAAATGGACATTGTCATAAGAGAAATTGATTACTTTGAATGAAATATGACATAATTCGATTGAAAACGGGCATTTTCAAAAGACAAGTTGATTATTTTGTCAAAAATGTGACGTTTCTGTTGAAAATGGACATTTTCATATGAGAGATTGATTATTTTCTCTGAGATGTGATATTTTGTTATTCAAAATGGGCATTTTCATATGTTAAATTGATTGTTTTGTTTAAAATATGACATGTTTCTGATTGAAAACGGACATTGTCATATGAAGAAGAAATTGATTTTTTGTCTAGAATATGACATGTTTCGATTGAAAACGGGCATTACCAAAAGCCAAGTTGATTATTTTGTCAAAAATGTCACGTTTCTCTTGAAAATGGACAACTTCATATGAGAGATTCCTTATTTTGTCTGAAATGTGACATTTTGTGATTCAAATGGGCATTTTCATATGATAAATTGATTATTTTGTGTATAATGTAACGTTTCGATGGAGAATAGACAATTTCTCAAGAGAGATTGATTATTTTGACTGAAATGTGACATCTTGCGATTCGAAAATGGGCATTTTAATATGATAAATTGATTATTTTGTCTACAATATGACATCTTTCCATTGAAAACGGGCATTTCCAAAAGACAAGTTGGTTATTTTGTCAAAAATGTGACATTTCGGTTAAAAATGGACATTTTCGTAATAGAAATTGATCATTTTGAATGAAATATGACATATTTCGATTTAAAATGGGCATTTTCATAAAATAATTGATTGTTTTGGCTAAAATGTGACGTTTCGATGGAAAATAGACAATTTCTTAAGAGAGATTGATTGTTTTGACTGAAATGTGATATCGTGCGATTCAAAATGGGCACTTTAATATGATAAACAGATCAGTATGTCTAAAATATGACATGATTCGATTGAAAACGGGCATTTCCAAAAGAAAATTTGATTATTTTGAATGATATATGACATACTTCGATTGAAAACGGACATTTCCAATAGACAAGTTGATTATTTTGTCAAAAATGTGACGTTTCTGTTGAAAATGGACATTTTCATATGAGAGATTGATTATTTTGTCTGAAATGTGACATTTTGCGATTCAAAATGGGCATTTTCATATGATAAATTGATTATTTTGTCTAAAATATGACATGTTTCGATTGAAAATGGACATTTTCATAAGAGAAATTGATTATTTTGAATGAAATATGACATATTTCGATTGAAAATGGGCATTTTCATAAGATAAATTGATTATTTTGTCTAAAATGTGACGTTTCTGATTGAAAATGGACATTTTCATATGAGAGATTGATTATTTTGTCTGAAATGTGACATTTTGCGATTCAAAATGGGCATTTTCATATGATAAATTGATTATTTTGTCTAAAATATGACATGTTTCGATTGAAAATGGACATTGTCATAAGAGAAATTGATTACTTTGAATGAAATATGACATATTTCGATTGAAAACGGGCATTTCCAAAAGACAAGTTGATTATTTTGTCAAAAATGTGACGTTTCTGTTGAAAATGGACATTTTCATATGAGAGATTGATTATTTTGTCTGAAATGTGACATTTTGCGATTCAAAATGGGCATTTTCATATGTTAAATTGATTGTTTTGTTTAAAATATGACATGTTTCTGTTGAAAATGGACATTGTCATAAGAGAAATTGATTACTTTGAATGAAATATGACATAATTCGATTGAAAACGGGCATTTTCAAAAGACAAGTTGATTATTTTGTCAAAAATGTGACGTTTCTGTTGAAAATGGACATTTTCATATGAGAGATTGATTATTTTCTCTGAGATGTGATATTTTGTTATTCAAAATGGGCATTTTCATATGTTAAATTGATTGTTTTGTTTAAAATATGACATGTTTCTGTTGAAAATGGACATTGTCATATGAGAAATTGATTATTTTGACTGAAATATGACATATTTCGATTGAAAACGGGCATTTTCAAAAGACAAGTTGATTATTTTGTCAAAAATGTGACGTTTCTGTTGAAAATGGACATTTTCATATGAGAGATTGATTATTTTGTCTGAAATGTGACATTTTGCGATTCAAAATGGGCATTTTCATATGTTAAATTGATTGTTTTGTTTAAAATATGACATGTTTCTGATTGAAAATGGACATTGTCATAAGAGAAATTGATTACTTTGACTGAAATATGACATCTTTCGATTGAAAACGGGCATTTTCAAAAGACAAGTTGATTATTTTGTCAAAAATGTGACGTTTCTGTTGAAAATGGACATTTTCATATGAGAGATTGATTATTTTGTCTGAGATGTGACATTTTGTGATTCAAAATGGGCATTTTCATATGTTAAATTGATTGTTTTGTTTAAAATATGACATGTTTCTGTTGAAAATGGACATTGTCATATGAGAAATTGATTATTTTGAATGAAATATGACATATTTCGATTGAAAACGGGCATTTTCAAAAGACAAGTTGATTATTTTGTCAAAAATGTGACGTTTCTGTTGAAAATGGACATTTTCATATGAGAGATTGATTATTTTGTCTGAGATGTGATATTTTGTGATTCAAAATGGGCATTTTCATATGTTAAATTGATTGTTTTGTTTAAAATATGACATGTTTCTGATTGAAAATGGACATTGTCATATGAGAGATAGATTATTTTGTCTAGAATATGACATCTTTCGATTGAAAACGGGCATTTCCAAAAGACAAGTTGATTATTTTGTCAAAAATGTGACATTTCTGTTGAAAATGGACATTTTCATATGAGAGATTGATTATTTTGTCTGAAATGTGACATTTTGCGATTCAAAATGGGCATTTTCATATGATAAATTGATTGTTTTGTCTAAAATATGACATGTTTCTGATTGAAAATGGACATTTTCATAAGAGAAATTGATTATTTTGAATGAAATATGACATAATTCGATTGAAAACGGGCATTTTCAATAAGACAAGTTGATTATTTTGTCAAAAATGTGACGTTTCTGTTGAAAATGGACATTTTCATATGAGAGATTGATTATTTTCTCTGAGATGTGACATTTTGCGATTCAAAACGGGCATTTTCATATGTTAAATTGATTATTTTGTTTAAAATATGACATGTTTCTGATTGAAAACGGACATTTTCATAAGAAAGATTGATTATTTTGTCTAGAATATGACATCTTTCGATTGAAAACGGGCATTTCCAAAAGACAAGTTGATTATTTTGTCAAAAATGTGACGTTTCTGTTGAAAATGGACATTTTCATATGAGAGATTGATTATTTTGTCTGAAATGTGACATTTTGCGATTCAAAATGGGCATTTTCATATGATAAATTGATTGTTTTGTTTAAAATATGACATGTTTCGATTGAAAATGGACATTGTCATAAGAGAAATTGATTATTTTGAATGAAATATGACATATTTCGATTGAAAACGGGCATTTTCATAAGACAAGTTGATTATTTTGTCTAAAATGTGACATGTTTCGATTGAAAATGGGCATTTTCATATGAGAAATTGATTATTTTGTCTAAAATGTGACATTTTGCGATTCAAAATGGACATTTTCGTATGAGAAATTGATTATTTTGAATGAAATATGACATATTTCGATTTAAAATGGGCATTTTCATAAAATAATTGATTGTTTTGGCTAAAATGTGACGTTTCGATGGAAAATAGACAGTTTCTTAAGAGAGATTGATTATTTTGACTGAAATGTGACATCTTGCGATTCGAAATGGGCATTTTAATATGATAAATAGATTAGTATGTCTAAAATATGACATGATTCGATTGAAAACGGGCATTTCCAAAAGAAAATTTGATTATTTTGAATGATATATGACATATTTCGATTGAAAACGGACATTTCCAATAAGACAAGATTGATTATTTTGTCAAAAATGTGACGTTTCTGTTGAAAATGGACATTTTCATATGAGAGATTGATTATTTTGTCTGAAATGTGACATCTTGCGATTCGAAATGGGCATTTTAATATGTTAAATAGATTAGTATGTCTAAAATATGACATGTTTTGATTGAAAACGGGCACGTCCAAAAGAAAAAAGAAAAATTGATTATTTTGTCAGAATATGACATGTTTCGATTGAAAACGGGCATTACCAAAAGCCAAGTTGATTATTTTGTCAAAAATGTCACGTTTCTCTTGAAAATGGACAACTTCATATGAGAGATTCATTATTTTGTCTGAAATGTGACATTTTGTGATTCAAAATGGGCATTTTCATATGATAAATTGATTATTTTGTGTATAATGTAACGTTTCGATGGAGAATAGACAATTTCTCAAGAGAGATTGATTATTTTGACTGAAATGTGACATCTTGCGATTCGAAATGGGCATTTTAATATGTTAAATAGATTAGTATGTCTAAAATATGACATGTTTTGATTGAAAACGGGCACGGCCAAAAGAAAAAAGAAAAATTGATTATTTTGTCAGAATATGACATGTTTCGATTGAAAACGGGCACTACCAAAACAAAATGTGATTATTATGAATGATATATGACATATTTTGATTGAAAACGGACGCTTTCATAAGAAAAATTGAATATTTTGTCAGAATATGACATGTTTCGATTGAAAACGGGCATTACCAAAAGACAAGTTGGTTATTTTGTCAAAAATGTGACATTTCTGTTAAAAATGGACATTTTCGTAATAGAAATTGATCATTTTGAATGAAATATGACATATTTCGATTTAAAATGGGCATTTTCATATGATAAATTGATTATTTTGTCTAAAATATGACATGTTTCGATTGAAAACGGACACTTTCATAAGAGAAATTGATTATTTTGTCAGAATATGACATGTTTCGATTGAAAACGGGCATTACCAAAAGCCAAGTTGATTATTTTGTCAAAATATGTCACGTTTCTGATTGAAAATGGACAACTTTCATATGAGAGATTGATTATTTTGTCTGAAATGTGACATTTTGCGATTCAAAATGGGCATTTTCATATGATAAATTGATTATTTTGTCGTAAAATGTGACATTTGTCGATTGAAAATGGACATTTTCGTAAGAGAAATTGATTATTTTGAATGAAATATGACATATTTCGATTTAAAATGGGCATTTTCATAAAATAATTGATTGTTTTGGCTAAAATGTGACGTTTCGATGGAAAATAGACAATTTCTTAAGAGAGATTGATTGTTTTGACTGAAATGTGACATGTTGCGATTCAAAATGGGCATTTTCAATATGATAAATATGATTATTATGTCTAAAATATGACATGTTTTGATTGAAAACGGGCATTTTCATAAAGAAAAATTGATTATTTTGTCTAGAATATGACATATTTCGATTGAAAACGGGCATTTCCAAAAGACAAGTTGATTATTTTGTCAAAAATGTGACGTTTCGGTTGAAAATGGACATTTTCATAATGAGAGATTGATTATTTTGACTGAAATGTGACATATTTGCGATTCAAAATGGGCATTTTCATATGATAAATTGATTATTTTGTCTAAAATATGACATGATTCGATTGAAAACGGGCATTTCCAAAAGAAAATTTGATTATTTTGAATGATATATGGCATATTTTGATTGAAAACGGACACTTTCATAAGAAAAATTGATTTTTTTGTCTAGAATATGACGTCTTTCGATTGAAAACGGGCATTTCCAAAAGACAAGTTGGTTATTTTGTCAAAAATGTGACGTTATCAGTTAATAATGGACATTTTCATATGAGACATTGATTATTTTGAATGAAATATGACATATTTCGATTCATAATGGGCATTTTCATAAAATAATTGATTGTTTTGGCTAAAATGTGACGTTTCGATGGAAAATAGACAATTTCTTAAGAGAGATTGATTATTTTGACTGAAATGTGACATCTTGCGATTCGAAATGGGCATTTTAATATGTTAAATAGATTAGTATGTCTAAAATATGACATGATTCGATTGAAAACGGGCATTTCCAAAAGAAAAATTTGATTATTTTGAATGATATATGACATATTTCGATTGAAAACGGACATTTCCAAAAGACAAGTTGATTATTTTGTCAAAAATGTGACGTTTCTGTTGAAAATGGACATTTTCATATGAGAGATTGATTATTTTGTCTGAAATGTGACATTTTGCGATTCAAAATGGGCATTTTCATATGATAAATTGATTATTTTGTCTAAAATGTGACATGTTTCGATTGAAAATGGACATTTTCATAAGAGAAATTGATTATTTTGAATGAAATATGACATATTTCGATTTAAAATGGGCATTTTCAATAAGACAAGTTGATTATTTTGTCTAAAATGTGACGTTTCTGATTGAAAATGGACATTTTCATATGAGAGATTGATTATTTTGTCTGAAATGTGACATTTTGCGATTCAAAATGGGCATTTTCAATATGATAAATTGATTAGTTATGTCTAAAATATGACATGTTTCGATTGAAAATGGACATTGTCATAAGAGAAATTGATTACTTTGAATGAAATATGACATATTTCGATTGAAAACGGGCATTTCCAAAAGACAAGTTGATTATTTTGTCAAAAATGTGACGTTTCTGTTGAAAATGGACATTTTCATATGAGAGATTGATTATTTTGTCTGAAATGTGACATTTTGCGATTCAAAATGGGCATTTTCATATGATAAATAGATTAGTTATGTCTAAAATATGACATGTTTCGATTGAAAATGGACATTGTCATAAGAGAAATTGATTACTTTGAATGAAATATGACATAATTCGATTGAAAACGGGCATTTTCAAAAGACAAGTTGATTATTTTGTCAAAAATGTGACGTTTCTGTTGAAAATGGACATTTTCATATGAGAGATTGATTATTTTGTCTGAAATGTGACATTTTGCGATTCAAAATGGGCATTTTCATATGATAAATTGATTAGTATTGTTTAAAATATGACATGTTTCTGATTGAAAATGGACATTGTCATAAGAGAAATTGATTACTTTGAATGAAATATGACATAATTCGATTGAAAACGGGCATTTTCAAAAGACAAGTTGATTATTTTGTCAAAAATGTGACGTTTCTGTTGAAAATGGACATTTTCATATGAGAGATTGATTATTTTGTCTGAAATGTGACATTTTGCGATTCAAAATGGGCATTTTCATATGTTAAATTGATTGTTTTGTTTAAAATATGACATGTTTCTGTTGAAAATGGACATTGTCATAAGAGAAATTGATTACTTTGAATGAAATATGACATAATTCGATTGAAAACGGGCATTTTCAAAAGACAAGTTGATTATTTTGTCAAAAATGTGACGTTTCTGTTGAAAATGGACATTTTCATATGAGAGATTGATTATTTTGTCTGAAATGTGATATTTTGTTATTCAAAATGGGCATTTTCATATGTTAAATTGATTGTTTTGTTTAAAATATGACATGTTTCTGTTGAAAATGGACATTGTCATATGAGAAATTGATTACTTTGAATGAAATATGACATAATTCGATTGAAAACGGGCATTTTCAAAAGACAAGTTGATTATTTTGTCAAAAATGTGACGTTTCTGTTGAAAATGGACATTTTCATATGAGAGATTGATTATTTTCTCTGAGATGTGATATTTTGTTATTCAAAATGGGCATTTTCATATGTTAAATTGATTGTTTTGTTTAAAATATGACATGTTTCTGTTGAAAATGGACATTGTCATATGAGAGATTGATTATTTTGTCTAGAATATGACATCTTTCGATTGAAAACGGGCATTTCCAAAAGACAAGTTGATTATTTTGTCAAAAATGTGACGTTTCTGTTGAAAATGGACATTTTCATATGAGAGATTGATTATTTTGTCTGAAATGTGACATTTTGCGATTCAAAATGGGCATTTTCATATGTTAAATTGATTGTTTTGTTTAAAATATGACATGTTTCTGATTGAAAATGGACATTGTCATAAGAGAAATTGATTACTTTGAATGAAATATGACATAATTCGATTGAAAACGGGCATTTTCAAAAGACAAGTTGATTATTTTGTCAAAAATGTGACGTTTCTGTTGAAAATGGACATTTTCATATGAGAGATTGATTATTTTGTCTGAAATGTGACATTTTGCGATTCAAAATGGGCATTTTCATATGTTAAATTGATTGTTTTGTTTAAAATATGACATGTTTCTGTTGAAAATGGACATTGTCATATGAGAGATTGATTATTTTGTCTAGAATATGACATCTTTCGATTGAAAACGGGCATTTCCAAAAGACAAGTTGATTATTTTGTCAAAAATGTGACGTTTCTGTTGAAAATGGACATTTTCATATGAGAGATTGATTATTTTGTCTGAAATGTGACATTTTGCGATTCAAAATGGACATTTTCGTATGAGAAATTGATTATTTTGAATGAAATATGACATATTTCGATTTAAAATGGGCATTTTCATAACATAAATTGATTGTTTTGGCTAAAATGTGACGTTTCGATGGAAAACAGACAATTTCTTAAGAGAGATTGATTATTTTGACTGAAATGTGATATCGTGCGATTCAAAATGGGCATTTTAATATGATAAATAGATTAGTATGTCTAAAATATGACATGATTCGATTGAAAACGGGCATTTCCAAAAGAAAATTTGATTATTTTGAATGATATATGACATATTTCGATTGAAAACGGACATTTCCAAAAGACAAGTTGATTATTTTGTCAAAAATGTGACGTTTCTGTTGAAAATGGACATTTTCATATGAGAGATTGATTATTTTGTCTGAAATGTGACATTTTGCGATTCAAAATGGGCATTTTCATATGATAAATTGATTATTTTGTCTAAAATATGACATATTTCGATTGAAAATGGACATTTTCATAAGAGAAATTGATTATTTTGAATGAGAATATGACATATTTCGATTGAAAACGGGCATTTCCAAAAGACAAGTTGATTATTTTGTCAAAAATGTGACGTTTCTGTTGAAAATGGACATTTTCATATGAGAGATTGATTATTTTGACTGAAATGTGACATATTTGCGATTCAAAATGGGCATTTTCATATGATAAATTGATTATTATGTGTATAATGTAACGTTTCGATGGAGAATAGACAATTTCTCAAGAGAGATTGATTATTTTGACTGAAATGTGACATCTTTCGATTCGAAATGGGCATTTTAATATGTTAAATAGATTAGTATGTCTAAAATATGACATGTTTTGATTGAAAACGGGCACGTCCAAAAGAAAAAAGAAAAATTGATTATTTTGTCAGAATATGACATGTTTCGATTGAAAACGGGCATTACCAAAAGCCAAGTTGATTATTTTGTCAAAAATGTCACGTTTCTCTTGAAAATGGACAACTTCATATGAGAGATTCATTATTTTGTCTGAAATGTGACATTTTGTGATTCAAAATGGGCATTTTCATATGATAAATTGATTATTTTGTGTATAATGTAACGTTTCGATGGAGAATAGACAATTTCTCAAGAGAGATTGATTATTTTGAATGAAATATGACATATTTCGGCATTTCCGAAAGCCACGTTGATTACTTTGTCAAAAATGTCACGTTTACGTTGAAAATGGGTAACTTCATATGAGAGATTGATTATTTTGCCTGAAATGTGGCGTACTGCGATTCAAAATGGGCATTTTAATATGATAAGTAGATTAGTATGTCTAAAATATGACATGTTTCGATTGAAAACGGACATTTTCATAAGAAAAATTGATTATTTTGAATGAAATATGACATATTTCGATTGAAAACGGGCATTTCCAATAGACAAGTTGATTATTTTGTCAAAAATGTGACGTTTCTGTTGAAAATGGACATTTTCATATGAGAGATTGATTATTTTGTCTGAAATGTGACATTTTGCGATTGAAAATGGGCATTTTCATATGATAAATTGATTATTTTGTCTAAAATATGACATGTTTCGATTGAAAATGGACATTTTCATAAGAGAAATTGATTATTTTGTCTAAAATATGACATGTTTCGATTGAAAACGGACATTTTCATAAGAGAAATTGATTATTTTGTCTAAAATATGACATGTTTCGATTGAAAATGGACATTTTCATATGAGAAATTGATTATTTTGTCTAAAATGTGACATTTTGCGATTCAAAACGGACATTTTCGTATGAGAAATTGATTATTTTGAATGAAATATGACATATTTCGATATAAAATGAGCATTTTCATAAGATAAATTGATTATTTTGGCTAAAATGTGACGTTTCGATGGAAAATAGACAATTTCTCAAGAGAGATTGATTATTTTGCCTGAAATGTGGCGTACTGCGATTCAAAATGGGCATTTTAATATGATAAGTAGATTAGTACGTCCAAAACATGACATGATTCGATTGAAAACGAGCATTTCCAAAAGAAGATTTGATTATTTTGAATGATATATGACATACTTCGATTGAAAGCGGACATTTCCAATAGACAAGATGATTATTTTGTCAAATATGTGACGTTTCTGTTGAAAATGGATATTTTCATATGAGAGATTGATTATTTTGTCTGAAATGTGACATTTTGCGATTCAAAATGGGCATTTTCATATGATAAATTGATTATTTTGTCTAAAATATGACATGTTTCGATTGAAAATGGACATTTTCATAAGAGAAATTGATTATTTTGAATGAAATATGACATATTTCGATTGAAAACGGGCATTTTCATAAGAGAAATTGATTATTTTGTCAATGATATATGACATGTTTTGATTGAAAATGGACATTTTCATAAGAGAAATTGATTATTTTGTCTAGAATATGACATTTTGCGATTGAAAATGGGCATTTTCATATGATAAATTGATTATTTTGTCAAAAATGTGACGTTATCAGTTAATAATGGACATTTTCATATGAGACATTGATTATTTTGAATGAAATATGACATATTTCGATTCATAATGGGCATTTTCATATGATAAATTGATTATTATGTGTATAATGTAACGTTTCGATGGAGAATAGACAATTTCTCAAGAGAGATTGATTATTTTGACTGAAATGTGACATCTTGCGATTCGAAATGGGCATTTTAATATGTTAAATAGATTAGTATGTCTAAAATATGACATGTTTTGATTGAAAACGGGCACGTCCAAAAGAAAAAAGAAAAATTGATTATTTTGTCAGAATATGACATGTTTCGATTGAAAACGGGCATTACCAAAAGCCAAGTTGATTATTTTGTCAAAAATGTCACGTTTCTCTTGAAAATGGACAACTTCATATGAGAGATTCCTTATTTTGTCTGAAATGTGACATTTTGTGATTCAAAATGGGCATTTTCTTATGATAAATTGATTATTTTGTGTATAATGTAACGTTTCGATGGAGAATAGACAATTTCTCAAGAGAGATTGATTATTTTGACTGAAATATGACATCTTTCGATTCGAAAATGGGCATTTTCAATAAGATAAGTTGATTATTTTGTCTAAAATGTGACGTTTCTGATTGAAAATGGACATTTTCATATGAGAGATTGATTATTTTGTCTGAAATGTGACATTTTGCGATTCAAAATGGGCATTTTAATATGATAAATTAGATTAGTATGTCTAAAATATGACATGTTTCGATTGAAAATGGACATTGTCATAAGAGAAATTGATTACTTTGAATGAAATATGACATAATTCGATTGAAAACGGGCATTTTCAAAAGACAAGTTGATTATTTTGTCAAAAATGTGACGTTTCTGTTGAAAATGGACATTTTCATATGAGAGATTGATTATTTTGTCTGAAATGTGACATTTTGCGATTCAAAATGGGCATTTTCATATGATAAATTGATTATTTTGTTTAAAATATGACATGTTTCGATTGAAAATGGACATTTTCATATGAGAGATTGATTATTTTGTCTAGAATATGACATCTTTCGATTGAAAACGGGCATTTCCAAAAGACAAGTTGATTATTTTGTCTAAAATATGACATGTTTCGATTGAAAATGGACATTTTCATATGAGAGATTGATTATTTTGTCTGAAATGTGACATTTTGCGATTCAAAACGGACATTTTCATATGATAAATTGATTATTTTGAATGAAATATGACATATTTCGATTTAAAATGGGCATTTTCATAAAATAATTGATTGTTTTGGCTAAAATGTGACGTTTCGATGGAAAATAGACAATTTCTTAAGAGAGATTGATTGTTTTGACTGAAATGTGATATCGTGCGATTCAAAATGGGCACTTTAATATGATAAACAGATCAGTATGTCTAAAATATGACATGATTCGATTGAAAACGGGCATTTCCAAAAGAAAATTTGATTATTTTGAATGATATATGGCATATTTTGATTGAAAACGGACACTTTCATAAGAAAAATTGATTTTTTTGTC